>JABUQX010069236.1:27500-44563 GCA_015478945.1 Trachelipus rathkii
TTTCCTTAATGTCTTAATAAATAAAGTGAATATCCGTCTATTTCATATTCCTAAAAGGAGTCTCCATATAATCATTAACCCATGCGTCAGTTATGCAAATAATGTCAGTTCTCATTTATGGTATAACTAATCAGCTATCTTTTTTATTTCTAAGGCTATGAGCCTTTGTGTAAAAACATTTGAACTATTCGAAATGTGTATTTTTATTGCTAACATCATTTATTTTGAACCTGTATAAACACTAGTTTTATTATATCCACACTATTAGCAGTTTACCATTGCTTAATTATTGTATCAAATTTAGCCCATCACCCCCAACTTTACCTAGTTTTTTGGTAAACAAGTCTCGCAAACTGGTGCTGAAAGCCCAACACCTTTATGACTCAAGTGAACTCCATCTGCTGCAAAAAGATCTTTATCCAGAAATTCTCTCCATCAAATCCAAAAACCTAATATTTCTGAAAAAACATAAATTTCCTACCCCTTTCATTTACACGCTATATATATATATTATTATATTATATAATATATATATATATATTTATATATATATATATATATATATTATATATTATATATATATATATATATAATATATATATATATATATATATATATATAAAAATAAGTAATGCTTTATTAACATATTATTGTGAAATCCTAAGAAATTTATTGAGGAATATCAGCAGAAATTTTTGACCACTTGGTCCTCATTGAGCTGATATAAACTAAATTAAATATAAAAAAACAAATAAAATTTTAATTATTTAAAGGTTTTTGGTTTTTATTTTTTTCTGAAAAAAAGGGTGAGGAGTTAAGAATGTTTTTAATGATGGGATCTGATTTGTGAATCATTTTCTTTGTATATTATAATTAGTGGAATTGTTTAAGCAAAAGGATTCGGAATCTTCTAAGGGGAAGGTTTTCAATGTTGTTAATAATGGGCGTCATGTGGTCTATGTTAAGTATGGTTGTGGGTAGATCTATGTAAGTGAGGGCAGAGGTTGGGTTGTCTTGAAGGTTGGTCTTATAATTTATGTTGGTATTACTGTTTACAGTGGGCACAAGGTATTTTGTAAAAACCCACAAATTTTTCTTCAGGGAAGGTGTTTAAGAAATTCTGGTTAAATTTTTTTTTGAAATAGATCGAACATGAATACAGGTATGGATAGTTTTAGGAAGGAATTTTTGCAAAAATTGTGAGAAGACGAAAGTAAAGGGAGGTAGGAAGTATGTGTATTATCACGAGGAGGTTGGAAGGCATAGAAGTTTATTACTTCGTCTTAATTGGAGAAGCATTAGTGATAATGTTGTTGAGGATAGGATTTTACCAAAGGTTGAAAAATAAATTAAATTCATTTTTGGAGGTAGTGGGGGAGAACAAGATCTCTAAAGCTCTAAGGAATAAGAGGATAAGATACCAATTTTAGTGTTAAGAGAATGGGAAGAAAACCAATGTATATAGGAAGGGTTAGAAGTGGGTTTTCTATGGACCTTGTATGTTATGGTGATCAGACCAAATTAAAAGTGTCTAAAAAGGGTAAGGTATTGTTAGTTGCATGTTCTATGGTAAAAGTAATATTAGGATGGATGTTATTAATGAAAGTGAGGATATCAATAGGGCTTAGTGTTAACAGGTACAGCTACAAAGATATCCACATATCCTGTCATCCACAATAAGAGTTGGTAGAAGAGTGGTGGGGAGAATGTGATAGAACTTTTCTAAACAGTTCCATGAAGCATAGTTTGGGTCAACCGCTGCCGAAAGGGGAGATCCCATACTTAACCATGTGTTTGTTGTAAAATAGTGTGAATACTAAAATTAGAAAAGTAACTTTGGTGTTTTAAGGGTTACAACGATATAAGTAATAGTGATGAAGGGAAAATGTTTGTGAAAGATGATTGTTTTCATATTATTATAACGCGTTCTATGAGGTTGATGGTAAGGTTTGTTAATAGGTTTTACACCGCAAGTTGAAGAGTGAGAAACTCACATAACAACTAATGAGTTTGTGAGTAGGGTGTTGATGTTTTTAGTTTCTTACGAACAGTCAAGACTCTCCGCGAAGTGTTTTGTAATGATGTGCGAGAGGAGAATACGCTTCCTAATGAAGAGGTTTTAAAACGAATTGGCTAGCCATTTGGATAAATTCTAAAGTAGGGTATGTAATGTTCATGTTTGTGAAATGATTTTCGCTCATACATGTTAGGTACTGGTTATATATATTATTTACTTGTTTATGTGTTTTTAGAGGTATAGCGTAAGAATTTGGAGAGTTTCCTAGATGCCGAGGAGGTGGACACTGTAAGGCAAGAATTCATTTGTTTGTATTAACCGAGGAGGATTGTTCACAAGAACTTGGTTGTATTTAACTCTTTACTTTAGTATCACGTAGAATTTTGAGAATTTTTTAATGGGCCCTACGTTCTCTTGTGCGTAAGTCCACAATTTTTGCAAAAAAATGCTGCGTAAACAAGCGTAGTTAGTATCTATCACACACTCTACAGTCATTATTTCAAATATATACATGTTTATCACTATATTACAAAATAAATAAAAATTTATAATACTTAATATCTCATTGACCAAAATACTATATATATATATATTAATACATTTCTTATCTAATAATAGTATGTATTACATAATATACTGTTAATAATAGTAACGATTTGCGTTCTACATATAACTAATAATAATTAGTAACTAATACTATTTCAAAAGAAATGGCTCATAAACTTCTTATGGATCCTCTTAATACGCTTTACTAGAATCTTATCTTACTATACATATAATAATACCATATATATATCATATATTAACATAGACAACATTGAGTCACCCTTCTTAATAAACTAAGTTGATAATATATTATTTACCTACCTTAGAAGATTCATCTAATACTAAATCAATTTATATGGGCATATACAATATCCACTAAATTATTAAATATAAAATAAAATGATCTTATCCCTATAATATAGATCCATCATTAACACATATCTTTAATTCCTTACACTATTTATTATTTTTATATTATATTACTAAATATATATACACGGTAAACGGTATAATGAAGAGCCAAAATTTAGGCTTATTATTATACTTTTTTTGTGAAATAGTCATGTAAATAAAAATTATACAAGTTACATATTCATTTTTTAATATTTTTGTTTTTTTTCAGATAATTAATCTTTCTGATTCTTTTAAAAATTGTTAATTCAGCGGTCTGCAATAATACGTAAAATAATGTTCCAAAATTTTAACTAAATGAGTTTTTAGTAAAATTATTTGAATAAGGTGTCAAAGTGAACTAAAAATCATTTTGACATGGGGCAATACGTGAAGTCAACTATGTTCTAGGGTAATAAATAGGCATCATTGAATATTTTATTTTTCTCTAATGTTATTTTGTACGGAGAATTTTAGTATCCATATATATTAAGTAAAGAAATAAATATTTTCTAAACAAGTATAAAAAGGGGTATGTATTAACATCCTCAATATTGGTGATAAGTTGGATAAAAACTGAGACTGGCTGTGATTGTGAATCATCTGATTTATTAAAGAGGGAGTTGAATGTAGAAATTCATCAAAATTTTTTCATCAAAATTTTTTTTTAATATATACTGTCTTTTAAAACACTAATATTATTATAATAAAAAAAAGAATATTTTTTATTTATATACTCAATTGAACAAACCATATTACCAAAATTATATTTTTTTTCCCATGCTAAGGATAAGTATTTTAGCTGTTCCCGTGAACATCTTCAACTCTCCTCTTCAACTAATGAATAAAGATCTGTAATTCCTATTATCAACCACTTCATCGAGTGGTTTTTGTAACTTTCCACCTCTTAATATCCTTTAACTTAGTAAAGGTTTCATATGGGCAGTTTGTACTCTACCATGGTGGTTATCGTCTGATACACTCTGCACCATATTCAACATTTTCTAAATATAATATGCCTGATATAAGAATGCTCTCTTGGGTGGTACATAATGTCTTACCCTGACAAACATGTAAAACCATGTGGCTTTGTTTGGTAGGCTGAAGGTACTTCTTTTTCTTTTTTCCCCCGTACAGGGTATCTGCAAAGGTGGAAATATTTGGCTAATCTGTTAGACCAATCGAGTTAAAATTTAAATTACTGGGTAAAGTATATTTCTTTAAAGTCCAAAACTGTTATGATGAAGTTTTACTTGCCGTGGACATTACAACAAGGAAAAGTAATGATTAGATATAACGTGATTTAAATATATCCACAGAAGAGATTATTCTTTACTTATAAAGTATTAGTTAAGGAACTCTCTATGTTTTTTCCGCCATGAGCCGCAAACACAAATCTATTAGTCAAAGTCCATATTGGGAGTGGAACCACTTTAAATATGGTTTCTTAACAAAACTATACCATAGGAGTAATAAACTAGTATTAATATAAATTTTGAGAATGGTTGAAAACATAGACTATCTTACTCGTGGTTGTTAATCAATTTACCATGCTTTATTATGGTGGAATATGGGTTAAATTCTTTGAAAGAGATTCTAAAACATTATAAATAAATTGAGTTTTTCCTGTTAGAGCATGTCTTCTTAAGGAGTGATTAAACTATAAAATAGCCCAATATCCTGACTTAGATATTCCCACATTCCTTTACCTACCTTCTTTTGGTACCACCTGAGTTGACCTCTCTCTGAGGAACACGATCTGCTCAACGCTGCAATAAAAAAATAGGCTTGAATATCGTTGTTATGTTTATAATCCAATTGCTATTATTTCAAATTTCGGACTGCCAACCGAAGCAGACTGTAACATCCACTACGCCATAGCGTAACGACATTCGGAGGGTTAGTATAATTAGAGTAAAACAAGTAAAAAGGAAAATATTTTAATTAAGAAAACTGATAAAATCACTTTATTAAAGTTGAGGTTTAATAGTTGATAGAAGTACATCGATCGTGTCAATTTCACTCTTCAAACTATTAGCCGAACCAATTCTTATCCAAGCCTATTCTTACAAACGCTAAGACAGTACATAAATTGTAAAGATTAATATTAAGATGGAGAATGAACTGCGTGTAGCCGGTTTGACACTTGTTCTTTACATTTATTTGTTAATGGCATTTTTATGTACCAGATTTCATTGTTATTTCAAATGATTCTTGCAATGGTCTCTATGGAATTTTTTTTCATATAAAACATTACATATCATTTCAATTTCTGAAAGGACCGGGGTACATTTCAGGACAATCTTAGAAAGTTATATATGAAGTTGATCTCTTGAGTCATGTAAAAATTCCAACCTATATATTTCTAAATACAATGTGAAAAAGTGGAATTCTTCAACATTATACTGGCCCTGTTGGACCAGCGTACGAATTAAATACGACGCGCGGCAGCGTCCTAGCCGAGACTAGCCAATCCTTCATGCGAGAAAAGAGACTAAATCAGGTTCCAGTAACTTCTTCAAACAACACGTAAGACTATATTTCCAAGTACTGCCAAACACTTCTCTTGATTTGTTCTAGACATTCTTTAGAACATACACAACATTTGGGACTAAACCACCAATCGCTCTCTTTGTAAGAAAAAAATGCCAGTCATTCTGAAATATTATATTCTAAAAATTAGATCATAAAAACAATAAGTATGTTTTTATGAGAAGCACCACAATGTTCTTGACCCACAAAACGACCCAAATCACTATTAGCCCCTTACTTCTTACCTACGATGAAAGTGTTCACCGAATCTAAAGTCAACATACGTAATACACCTATAGCACACTTTTAGTATTGAATGCCCCTAAATCTATAAGACAAAGCACTCCTTTTACGCCTCATATCTCTAAGTAAACTGTCCCCACCTTGCACGTTCAGCTCTCGGATCACCTACAACCTAAACCCACTTAATGAAATATACCATTTCTCAACACACACCTAAAAAACAGGAACCGATTTCTATCAGCAAAGCACAACACCTCAACCCATGCACCAACAATTTCTATAGTTTCAACATATGCTCTCTCTTTACCTTGGTTCCCATAGATACAACCCTCAACCTTTTACAGACATACATCACAACACACAATATCACTCTTACTTATCCCTTCCCCCTCTTAAAGGAACTCTTAAAACTCACTCTAAAACATAGCTATTTTCAATTCCATGACTCTTTCTTCTTGCAAAAACAAGGTCTGAGTATGAGTTCCCCCCTTTCACCCATACTCAGCAACATATATATGGAACTTACAGAACTTAACTTTATTCTTTCATACCTGCTCTTACACAACACCACCTGGTTAAAATATGTTGATGACATTTTTATTGCCAATATTTTTTTTTTTAATCATTTTCCTACGATATGTATTGTAAATAAATTTCCATTTACAAATATAAACTATGTCAGTATATATATTGAAGTGATATTACAATCTTTGTTTCTTCTCTCCCACAGATTATAGTACTTTGATGAGACATTTGATGGGATTTATATATTTCATTGTTTAAGAATATTGATTTTTGTTTAAGAGGGTAACTACCCTTATTATAACTAGTCAAAAGGAAAGTGAATTGGAAACAATCATAAAAGACCCAAACTGACCATTTCACAAGGAAAAAAGAGAAGCCACCATCCAGATCCGTTTTGTCTTAAGCCCTGGATCACTAGGTGGGTGAATGGATGTTTGAGTTTGTAAAGTGGCAATGGTGATGCATTCCCAGATTGGAGATGCCTTTGGGGGGACTCTCCGACTCTGACTAAATTTAGTAAATCCACAATTGATGGTATATGATGTTTAAGATTAGATTTTTCTCGGGCATCCCGGATTGGGGGTGTATCGCCAGGGGTCACAATTTTATTATGCTACTTCTTGTGCCTACCCCTACTCTTCCATAAACCTCTTACTCCTTTACTATTTACTCCTGCTTACCATCCCTGGTCAAGACTGTCCAAGTCAAATAAAAAAATTCTCTCTCTCTCTCTCTCTCTCTCTCTCTCTCTCTCTCTCTCTCTCTCTCTCTCTCTCTCTCTCTCTCTCTCTCTCTCTCTCTCTCTCTCTCTCTCTCTCTCTCTCTCTCTCTCTCTCTCTCTCTCTCTCTCTCCCTCTCCTCTCTCTCCTCTTCACTCTCGTCTCTTTCCTCTCTCCTCTGCTCTCATCTCTTCTCTCCTCCTCTCTCTCTCTCTCTCTCTCTTCTTCTCTCTCTCTCTCTCTCTCTCTTCCTCCTCCTTCTCTGTCTCTCTCTCTCCGTCTCTCTCCTCTCTCATCATCTCTCTCTCTCCATCTCTCTCTCTCTCTCTCTCTTTCTCTGCTCTCTCTCTCTCTCTCCTCTCCTCTCTCTCTCTCATCTCTCCCTCTTCTCTCTCTCTCTCTCTCTCTCTCCATTACGTCATTAGAGATAAAGAGTCAATAATAAGCCATATGCACCTGCCAAGACTCCTAGTCATGCAAAAAAGAAATGTTACTCATAAAAAAAAACACACACACACACACAAACACTAGAAAATTGCAAACTAATAAGAAATATTAAGCAAAATCTTTATGCATACATCATTTTTTTTAATGGGGTACCTACTCTGGTATCATCTGTAAAATTAGAAACCAAATGTGCCCAAAAATATTTAACAATTATTTTTCTATTGCAGAACTTTATTTGAATCTAAAACACCAATTAATGTTCGATGGATGATTCGACAGAAACCCTTATGGATCCACAGAAAATAATTTTGAAGAGCTCAGTGATAATGCCTCACACAAAAAGTAATTTTTTTAATTTAAATTTCCCGGAAACTTTGTCTGGGCCTTCTACTTAATTTTATCAGATGTTTGGAGGTGCCTGAAAGAGGGGCTTGTTAGTTATGATATTCTAGTTTTATTTAGGTGTCTTATTGTTTTGGGGTTATAGGAGTGGGTGTGTTTAAAGTCTGTTTTTTAATAGTGGGACTGTTTTTTAATAGTGGGACATAAGTAGATTAAATGCTGGGAACTGAGTAGTATTTGAGGTGTTGATTCTTTGGATGGTTTCATATATTTATGTCGTGTTTATACAATGGTTGAAAGTATTAAGGTAGTTAAACCTTATTTTAATTTGTTCTGAAATTATGAACCTCAGTTTGTATTAACGGGTAGTTGATTTGGCTTAGCTAATTAAGCTACTGTATGAGCAAGTTTTATTTCATAGGAAAAATTGGAATTTTTTCACCTCCTATTATGCACCTTATCTCTTGGCCTCGCGAAACTCACATTTTCTCGTCCTTCAGACTCTGTCGTTTTAACTTGACTCAATGCCACTTTTTTCCTTTGGTCTCCGCTAGGCTGGTTCAAGTTCCCCCAACACATACTCACCCTATATATAGTAACATTTTTCCGCTTTTAACCAACTGACTGTCATTCATCAGATCCTTTCTAGTTCATGACCAAACCATTCTGCAACACGTACTCTGCATAATTTATACAGTCTCACTCATTTACCCCCTTTCTTCCACACCAACATAACCTCTCTAACATGTTTCATTCCATCACATGTTTTATCAATTCCTTTTCACACCAGTAAACACGCCCCCACTCAGATTGTACCTGTGTTCTGAAACACATTGGAATTTTTAGGATCTTAGCTGACTCTTCTCCTAGATTAATGCTCATACAGTCCTCTACTACACTAAATATCATTAAGCACAGGTTAAAAGACATAACTCCTCTGTAAGACCCTAAAATCTTCTTGGCGGAAGGCGCACTCAAGACTAGTCCCGATCCGCCCCCACGATTATAAGGGTGGACCGACCCACGCTTCCTTCCATTCAAACTTTCCGCCTACTGACAAACTATCTGCGCATCTAATCCTGGTGCCCAATGTTTCAAATCGCAAATCATATCTTCCGCTAAATATTTATAAATTCAGATTCATTTGTCTTTCCAGGCTGCTGCACCAACTCTAACATAAACTTCACACGTGGAGGACTGTCCTCAGCGATCAACGCGAACAATAGACCTTACTCTTATCTACGTGTTCTTTTCAAAGCCATCCTTTTACACACCACTGTGCCAAATTCTCTCTATCTAAACCAATCTCTCAAGAACCCCTCTTCCAGATTCGCTGACACACCGAGAAGCCAAAATCATCCGCATATAATAGGTAGGGCAAACTCCTCCACTCATCTCCTATTCTCCCATCATCTCTAACACCAATTTCCTGCCCATTCCCCCACCACCCAACGATCCGGGGAATTCCTTCCATAACGCCCATCCATAATAATATCACGAATTGGGAATAACCAAGGGAAGACAAAAACACAAGAACCCTTGTTCACTCCCCACTATTTAATACGTTAAAACTCCAATCACCCGTTGTTCTGAATTTACCATTTATTACTTAACACATTGCTTCAACTATCGTCTAGCAATCCACTATTTATGCAGAAGCCTACCACAAAACACCATATATCATGATATAATATATGATATAATATATAATAAGACTAATGTAGAGGAGAGTTAATACAGGGGTTTTGATTTGGGGCAAAAAATCAAATGGCCTGCACAAAAGTGAAAGGAATTAATCGAAACAGCGCCAGGTTTTGGTATTTCAACACGACCTCCTGTCTTTTCGACATTCTAAATTAATATAGAACCTAACTCTATATGCATAAAATAAGAAGGATATTTAAGGTTTTCACACTTTAGGATAGCTACCTTAAGAAAATGATGACTGGATCTAGAGCTATTGAGAATTTCCTGACATCACTTTTCAATCACGCAAAAATGGAGGCAGGGTTTGCCTAGCCAGGTTCTTCAGTCTCTGAACCTCGAGTGTTGTTTGCTTGAGTGCGTGTGAGTAAGTGAATAGGTATGAAGATTAAGTTATGTTAATCAGTCTTACTGTGATGAAGCACACAGAGAATCAAAACCGCAAAATCAAAAAATTATAAAATGATAAAGGGCTTTGAGAAAGCAGAATTGCAAAGATTTGAAAATAAAACAAATTTCATTTAAATTATTAATGAAAAATTATATAAAAATTATTAATATATACCAAAGTGGTACAAGGGAAATGAGTTCCATACCCGAGCAATGAGATTTTTCAATGATATAACTCGAGAGTTTTAATATAATGCATCAACTCAAGAAGTCGAATTACCGAAAAGAGCCAAATTCCCAAAAGAAGTTCATCAACTACAAACCAGCATGAGAACGCGAATCCAAAAGAATAATCTGTAATGCAGCAAAAAGAATGATTCTTCCTATATGATGAACTAATTTGTAAATCACAGAAAGAATGATTACTCCTAAGAGACTAATCTGTAATCACAGAAAGAATGATTACTAACTACGATTGCTTTAATAAATTACTATTATTTTACTGCCAGCTTTCCTGGTAAGTATTAACAAAGTTTTACTTTCATATAAGATATTATCAAACGAAATCTTTTAAATTTAATACAACTAATATTATTCTGATGAATATGTTATTGAAATTTATTAAGATTGTACTATAAGTAAATTAAACATGCTAAGAAAATTCAATTATAGTTAGAGACTATTTCCTTTACAATCTAATCATTTAAGACCATGCTTTTACAATCCATTAACATTTAATTTCTATCATGCATCTATTTCTTAACTTTATTATCTCCGTGTTTTTCATTACAATGACAATCCAAAAATCTGATATGAGTATTCAGTTTTAAGGTTTCTTCAATTCATAAATCTCTTCAAAACTTAAATTGAAAATCAGCTCAAGAGAAACATCCAACGAAAAACTTGAATTCAGACTAAAAAAAAAAAACCTAAATGAAAAGTAACTTTAGTTTCTATAATCTTTAATTGTTGTTTATTTTCAGGCATATTAATAAACAACTTACCTATGTAATAATTAATGGTATATTGGATTACTTGTGTGGGTAGTCCATTTTATACTATTTAGTTTTGGAATTATAAGTTATACTTAATTGTATAAATTTCTTATATCATTGGGATTTGTGTCAGTCATATATCTCACCACAAACATCCCCGTTGTATATTTTGAACGACAATAATTAAAGATAAACTTCTTCTGGTGTGTCAACATCCCTTGTTAGTTAAATCTTTCGTCATATTTTATTCATTGAATTACTAAATTATATTTCAGATTAAACTTCTGAATATCAGGGTAAAACCTATAAAAAGTAATAAACATATTCAGGTAAGAACTATTTTTATGCTATTAGTATCGTTTGTTATTGTCTTTAATCTTTAATCTCTTAAGAAGGTTATTAATTTTACAAACAAAATCAAATATAAACAAAGAATTTATCATTACTTATGATTCCAGACAAACTGAAAGTATAAAGAAAAATGTAATCTCCATTTGTTTTTTTAAATGTTGAGATAACTGAAGCAATCATAAATGATATAAGACTATAAATAAAATAAAGCAAATATGAGTAATAAAGGTTTCATAATTTTAACCTTTTAATATAGACTATAACCCGGGGTCATAATCCCCCTCACATCCTCCCCCACTAAGCCTAAGCCCCCACCATTTTTAATTCCAGGTTTCATGGAAGACTCAGGACCAAGGGGAGAGATGCGGGTACTACTTTAAACAAACTTTTATTAACTACAGTTCCAAAGAGAAGTATAATTAGTACATGTGTACCAAGTTTTTAAAATAAAGGATGTGAAAATTTACAACCCTGAATTCAATAATAAAACTTCCATTATTAAACAAAATTCTTTTAAACAAAATTTTTTTCAAAATAAAAAATTCCTCTTTTTACATTTATTCCTTCATCTAACTAAATATTGCTTTTTATAAACATGGAAATATATTAGAGCAGAACGGACTAAGAAGAAAGAACTACGAGAGGTAAGATCTTTCCTCCTTGAGGAGATTTTATCCTCACTGAGTTAATAAGCCATATCTTTCTGTTCTCTGACATTAAGGATGTTCAAACATCTGGTCTCATTGGCTCTCTTAGTCGTCTGGTTCGTGTGAATATTTAATATTCTAGGGATCAATTATGTTTCACGACGAGGGGTATGTCTGAAAAGGCTATCATACCATGCGATCAGTAATTAGAAAATGAACTTGGTTATAACCGCCCTATTATTGGCTATAATTAACCATAATTGTAGACAGATGTGGCAAAACATTTTGAACTATTAGAAGTGCTACAATCTCCCATATGTTTTTACAATATTTCAGTAAATAAATTTAAAAATTTTTTTAAGATGTATTAAATAAAATTATTTGAGGTAGCTATGAAGACTTGGGTATTGGGAATTAAGCTTGAAGAGGGATAATTCATCATTGTTTGCATGAACTAAGACTGTGGTGGAGGAATTTCGAATAAATTAGTGTCGTTCCTCGTAACATATCATATAATAATGAATCATCAAAGAAGATCGTGGGTTTTGAAATAAACTTTTTTGAAAATCCCCAACTTGTTTCCTATAAGAAGAAATCATAATAGGTATGGTGGGGTGTAAGGTTTCCACTGTGAACTTACTAGTATAATGTAGGAGTTTTTTTAATTTTTATCAAGGGGTTTAGGTCTCTGACCATTACTAATTTTGGGTGTATCTCCCTGTGAACAAGACCCGGGCTACAGGCAACGAATTTTTCCAGTTTCAAACTGCTAATGACCCTTCCATAACTTATCCATCAAATGTTTCCAAAAATGCTTCCTATTGGTGGGAATACCATCTTGGTAATAAGAAGGGAAAATCCTAAACATGGTTTCCTTATTTAATTAAATCTAACACTTCAATATGTGGAGTTGATGGGAAATGAGTAACGGTTCCATCATCCTTGGCGGAACGACCATAAAAAAAGAAAACTAAAATTTCGTTACCCGGCACCTCCACCGCTTTCAAAATCTCACATTTTTCCCCGGGCCATTCATTACTGAAGGTTTGGCTAGCACTGTTTCCAAAATTTTTTCGCCAAACATCTTATTGTGACCCACAAAATGCTTCTAGTTAAAACAAAAATTTTAGGGTCCCAAAGGCGGATCATCCTACAATATCCTTTATAATTTTTTCTTCTCCCCCAATTCTCACAATTCTTTTTCTCATTAATAAGAGCCATGTCCTGTATGGGAGGGATTATCAAATAAACATTCACCCTTGGATTACGTTTTCTTGCTAATTTTGTGACCTCCGTCATTATCTCTGGAAGTTTTTCCACATCAAATTCTTTTTCTACTGGCTCAAAAACCTCTGTGGCCTTCCCTTCCTGTGTGACTATTCTTTTTCTTTTCCAAGCTAAGGAAGTCAATGACCATATAAGTAAATTACTTACTCCTTCGGTCATAACATCCTTAACTACAGCAGGGCAAGCAGAAATATGCCTCCCTGAAAGAAATTCTGCTCTCACCAAGACCCCACAATTTTCCCTTAAATATTTCTTTTGGTTATGAAACAAGGAAGCTTCACTTGAGCCTACTACAGCAAGTAAAGACATTATGAATGTTACAATGGAGACATAAATGTTTTTACAATAATTGATAGAATTGGGAATGGGTACACAGCTGACAATGGACCAGACAACACCACTGTACCTAGAAAGAATAGTACAGTGATCAACGTAAGATCCTAAAATCATAAAGCAGAAATAAGCATATCTAAATCATATTGAAACAAAGTCTCCAACTAATATGAAAATTCTGAATGTAAAATTTTAAGTTTTAAATATCAATAAATAATAAGTTTTAAATGAATATTCAAAATCTTTTACTGTTACTGATTAATTATTTTATCAATTTCTTCAAAAAGCAAAAAGATAAAATTAGGTTGTAGATTTATAATTTAATTCAAAATCCTATCTTTGTAATATAGTAAAGTAAATTATTCCTACATCATCAATAAATCACCTATAAAAATGTGAAATGTAATAACTCTGAAAATAAAAATTTCGGTTAATTATTAAACATTAATTTTATAGCAATACAAGGAACAAACATTGTGGTTAGCTGCAACCACAATACTTGAATGAGGTTACCTTAATAACGTTTTTTTGTTTTCAGATCTGTATGTGTGGCTTGCAATTCTTCGAATAATACTCTTATTGAAAAGACATACTGTGGATATCAGCTTTTCAACCTTCAACCTAAAAGAACAGCTGTAAGTAAAAAATAAAAATTTCTTTTTACCTTAAGAGATTAGACCAGAATCATTATTAATTTTTACCAATATAGAAATATTAGTAATACTTAATTTCCTTCCATAAAATACTATCACTATAGCTACCATCACTATATACTACTATATACTACTATCATCTAACACAACTTTCTACTCATTCCATAGCTATTTTTTCTTGTGTTTATTTTTAACTACTACCCAAGTTTTTTAATATTTTAAATCCACAAGTTTATTAAAAAACTATCAGTAATGGAATCAAGTTCCCTTATTTTTATATAATGGAAATTATTTAATTATTTTTTTTTTTCAGAGAAAATTTTATCGATAGTGTATTATGAAGTGTATATGAAGTGTCAAAAGTATAAATTAGAAACCGCGTTACATAAATTCTGAATTCAACTATTAGCTATTATACTCTATAAGTTGAATTTATTGAATTAGCTAAGCTATGGGTGTGAATTATCGAGGTCAACAGCGGTGGCCATTAAATAATTATAATGAAATCCACCGAGACATTTCAAGTAACAAACCATATTCTCAGATGTTCCTCCATATATCATTGGTTTATCATTATTATAATATACATGTACCTGACTTTTGTATATTTCACTAAAGGCGGTAATAACCTCCGGTATTGGCAATTGTCCAGGTATTTTTAGTAATCTCTTCTTATTTGTTGTCTTTGCTGTTTATTGTCCGTTAATCCATATTCAGTAATATCATTCTGTACCCTATTTACGGCTCTTTCTCTGATTAACTTATGTGTTTCTACTGTTCCAAATAGATATAAGGCGATTGCCTGAAATAAGGAGTTTCCCCCTCCAGGAATATCTTGTACAGCAAATCCTACAGGTATTGCATCTTGTTCTACTTCTGGTGCTATTGCTTCCTCGATTTCACCTACTCCACACCTTGACAAAAAATCACTTATGTGATTAAACTTTCCAGGTATATAACGGATCTCAAAGTCATATTCATTAAGTTCCTCCATTGTTCGGGCTAGTCTTTCGTCAATTAAGCTCATATTTTGTAGGTAAATCAGGGGCATATGGTCGGTATATATGATAAATTTAACACCGCGAAGGAAAGGTCTAAGGGATTTTACGGCCCAACGTAATGCGGTCAATTCTTTATCAATGACCCCATAAAAATTTTTTCCCCGGTTATGGGGCTCCGTTGAAAGTCAATTGATATAAAGGCGACTTGGGTTTCTCGCTCTCCTTGTTGGACTTGAGAAAGAAAGCCCTCAGCGCCGATATCGAGAAGATCTACCGTGTAGCTCCATATGGAGAATACATGCAGGGCTGTAATCAGTGGATTCCTCATGAGACGGAGGGTTAACTAACTTTGTGGTTGTTGTTAATGGTTCATACAGCAAGCTGACATTTTGGGGGTCCCCTTTTAATGGTTTTTCCCCTTCTTTCCGGTGCCGTTTTGGCAAGATAAGGCGCTTACTAAGTCTGTGAACAGTTGGTGTATGTGCCTTCTGATAAGAAAAAAATTCACCATTCCAAGAATTGGCAGAAGATGCTTAATGTAGTGGTAGGGACTGGGAAAATCTAACTGCAATGCCTTTGAATTTTTTGTGAAGCAGGTAATATCCTCTTTGCGCGATATCCACTGTGTCGCTAGAAATCTACTTCAGTATCGCACAGGTGTTGTTATGAGATTAAGCGAGTCTTACTAGGCTTCATCAAATTATACCGTCTTCTTTGTTCTGCCAAGGAGCAAGATTAATACTGATCCAAAGTATTTAAATGAATCTTCCACACGGTTTTAACTCTTACGAAATATGAGTCCGTCTTATATACACACCATTTCCTCGACCACTGGGTAGTCCCTGGTCAACGCTGCGAGCATGTCATGGCCACCGTCTGGAAAGTAGCCGGTACCGTTCGTTTTACCTCCGACCAGGCTATTTTTAAATAAGAATCTCGTATTGCGCGAAGGGGTGTTAGAGTGAGAAATGGCCAGTCTTTTAAATACTACCTATTTTCCATTCTACCTGTATCCTAATCACGGGAACTTCAGATAGTGGTCGAAAAATAAGTAGGAAACATGGATTGTTATTATTCTATGTCAATTTTAAATTATTGTACGGCATACGAGACTAATTTCTTTTATCCTTATTTAGAATCGCGGCGCGTAGGTGCGATGCATAAACCGTGTTAGTTTAACACCACTCTGGCTTGTCTGAACGCGGGAACCACTACCGGGGCTTAGAAATAGAGGTGATTTTTACCAAGGGTCCTAATAATTTTCGTTTGCTCTCAGCAGTTTCTTTACAATTGGCTGGCTACAATTTCCTTGAGCCTATAGGCAGGTCTTGGGAGACCGCGCAATTCTGGTCATCTAACCGCGTGGAGCTTTCAACTAATCTACTGTCGATCCGTTGGGCTTATTTAGTGGCCACGTACTCCCACTCGTGGTTCACCAAAACTAAAGGGGTGTCGGCCCGTTTTGTGTTGTCCAACAAGACCTTAACGAGATTCTTTCCGGTTCCTGTGGTTCATCTTATTTGGGATGGAGTAATCAGAAATCCGAAACTCCTCTTCCAATCTTTCAGGAGGTCCCACAAGGCTTTCCGTTTACTCTTGTGACCTCGCTCATGGGGACATGATCATAGTAAGATTCGGACTTCTTTTAATTCCCAGTTTTTCCCTACAGTCAGAGGAAGGACAAGCGTGCGCCCTATATAACAGTAATTTTCCTTTTCTCGAAAATTGTGGTCGTGCTCTGAATTATTTAGGATGCCAAAACCTGGCTGCTGTGATTTGGATGATTAGATCCCATTACTCTATTATCCCGACACTGTGGACGACGAGTAGCTTTTTTGTTTACCTTGGAAATCCTACTTATAGGTGGTTAAGAAGGGTTTTGAGGGTCCCTCTTAAGCATCAACTTTTTACAAAGAAGTAATGGGGGAATGCTAACAGGAG
>JABUQX010069237.1:0-20000 GCA_015478945.1 Trachelipus rathkii
AAAGTATAGTATGGTTTGAATTTTGTACGTTATAGTCTAACATAGAGATTAGGAAATTTTGTATTTGATTTAATTCGGCAGAATCATTTTGGTTTGTTATGATCACTATTGATTTCTATCCTGTAGCTAAAAGTTGTATTCGAGTTTACATATCACCCTCTTGTGTCAGTCTTTGGCAAGTTTTATGATTTTTTGATAGTATTCCAGATGAGTCACTTTTGTTGTTTTCAGTTTATTGTTAACGTTTTTGTGTTAACCATACAGCTTTATGTTAATATAATTATCTATTAGATTTTTATCAAATTTTTTGTGGTATTCATTACGGTTTGAGACAATTTTTAAATTCCTTAATTTGTATAATTTGAATATTTATATATTTATTTTTTGGTTAGTACATTTTGGAATATCTTCAGGTGGTGGTAGTAATTAAATGTATCATATTATTTCTTATTTGGCATTTCGTAATGGTTATTGTTTATATAAGTCGGCAGTGTAGTATTTTTAGTTTATTGAAAACTTTGTTTTTTTAATAATTATTATTTCTCGTATTCTATATGATTTTCTGTAACTGCATGATGATTTGTATATGCTCTATTCTAATAAAAGGTTTATCTTATCTCTGTGATTGCTATATTTATTTTATAGATTGTTTCATGGCTTGAAATCACAAGATGTCATGATACTGATAAGATATTTATTAAACGTTGGATTTACCTCCCGAATTAAGTTGAATAAGTTGGCGAAACTATTGAGTTAATCATAGAATTCATACTATCCAATTTATTATCTGAAGAATATCTTATGAGAAATTTATTTTTATATTTTATTAGAATTAAATTTATATCTAAATATGTTTAATATTTTTTTAGGTATATTGTTAATAAAGTATCAATGAACTCAGTATCGGTGTTTTAATGTATCCTTTGGTATTGATAATTGCACTTTAAAATCATTTTGAGTACAAACATGAGCAGCTAGTCCATTTAGGGTTTTAGTAGGAAAACTTCCCAGTGAAATATATAGATAGTGTTAGGTTTGTCGTGGGATCAACTCTATAACAGTAGTTACTTCTTTCGAGCGAGAATTTCTGGTCTGATAAGGAGTATTAGTCCCATGACAGAGCTACCATGAAATTGTTTCGTCAATATTCTACTTGATATATGTAAATATTGTCATGGGTCCTATTATAAATGTTGTTTTTTTATTTGCTTTTAAATCTACTATGAAAACGACGTACTGTCTTATTTTAATCTGCAATGATATGTTCTATATAAATTTAAAGTGAGACGTATCTAATCCAGGTTACATTTTAGTTAAGAATTAATCTCACAGTCAACAGTTTACCTAAATTTGGTAAAATCCCGGAAGAAGGTTATATATTTTTGATCCTTTAGGTAAAAATTGATTATCAGTATTTATATTAAATTTATTTTTTTAGATGATGAGTTTAAGATTAATTCCTATGATAGTGGTAGTTTTAATTTTTCGACATATACCATTTCTGATTACATTTTATATTGAGTTATGTCAATTGTAATAGTTTGATATTTATACGCGTCGTAGATCGGGATGTTTTGTTTGTAGGAGTCTTCGGTATTTTCGCATAAAACTAATTAGATAACTAAGTGAGTCTACTATCACGGTCTTAAAACTTTTTTTTATGAAGAATCACTTTTTGGGCTGGAAGAAAGTTCGGAGGAGATCTATTACTAACTCGTGTCTTAGATTTGCTTCTGGAAACTTTTTGGGTTTTTTTTTAATTTAGTTTCATATAAGTGCTGTCTATCATCTAATAGGTTATGTGCTTTCGTGAGATAGTCATTCAAGTTCGTGATAACAATGTTACTTCCCTTGTCAGATCTGGTTATTGTAAGGTTTCTGTTACTTAGGAGGTTTTTTAAGGCTTCAAAAAATCTTTTTGGGAAACCTGAATGTTTTAAGAAATCTTTTTGTAGTTTGAGTATCACTCCGAGGAGGATATCGCAGTTTGTGTCTCAACAGGAATACAGACACAAGCTGCAATATTCTCCTCGGAGTGATACTAAAACTACAAAAAGATTTCTTAAAACATTCAGGTTTCCCAAAAAGTGGTAGTTAAAACTTTTATGGACAGAAAATAAAATTTTGGCAGTTTCACTAATATAATTTAGCATTTATCTCATTATATATATATAATTAATATTTACTGAATATATGCTATACATAATATTTGATATATATATTACTCATCATATAGATTAACTTTTATGTATTATAAATATAGTATTATTTATGTATTATTCAAGCTAAAAGAATAAATAGTATAGTTCTGAATATCATTACTATGATATTATATTTATAATTTTAATTGTGTAAATTCAATTATTTCGTCTGAGCTTACTGTATATGTTTCGTATTATCATCTTGACTATTAATCGGATATATCGAGTATCTGTGATATAAATCGATAGATAAATACGATATTAATTATTATATAATAATATAATTATATCAATAACGTAATATAATATACTTTTATAATTATTAATATTTATTAATATAATAATAATATATTATAATAATATAATATTATTTTATATATATTATTATACACTTTGGTTACTAGTGTCTATAAAGCTGTATACTACTATGTAACTAGATGAAAATTCAATCTAGCATACTCTACAGTAAGTGCATCACACACATGGTTGCATTATTGCATGGCACAGAACAAAAAAGTAATTTTGCCAGGAAAATAAAAGAAGGACGTCCTTAAAGTTGTTTAGGCGGTTCGTATTAAAATAACGAATAAGCACGGGTAAGACCAGCTCACCGATGTCAAGAATTATGGAGTCGGAGGTCTCATCGGCTCTATGTGTGGACTATCGGGTGGGTGACTAATCCCCCACTCCGGGGATGAGTTCCCGAACCCTCGCTCTTATGCTCTTATGTGTGTCTTTGGTGTTTCGCGGGGGTTTCCTCCGCCTCACTCTCCCCATCCCCGCGGTATTGAAACATCCCCGCCCTTCGTCACCCCCACTCGCAGCTCGAGCCACTCCTAATAAAAGTGGTAATCTCTATCACTTTTTAGGGAGCTTTCCCGATGGCCACGATGCTCTCCTACATACTGGCCATTCGATATACTATATATAATATTATAATTATATATATATATATTATTAACACCATATATATATATATATATATATAATATATAAAAGTTGTTACTCTCCCTTTTACATTTTGATTTTCTATATCATTTTATTTATTATATCTTCATTTTTTTATGTATAATACTATATTAATATTATATTTTATTTATTATTATTTTACTAATATATATAATAAAATAGTAGTGATTTAACTTGCCATATTAGTTACTTTATGAATCTTTCGTCATTGATATATAATTATATTATACATTGTATTACTCTATATTTCCTTAAACATACTCTTTGCATATATTATTTATACCTGTCTTTAATATATGCAAAACGTTTCAATCATTCTAATTAATCAGTAATATTACAATAGTTCTATATTAATTTGCAAGTAAATACTGCTATTGGATCATTAACAATAGTCAATATAATTATACAAATTCATCTTTCAAGTATGCATACAAAATTAATCATTATATAGCTAAAAAATACAACATCTGGCCATCTAGGCGCGTAAAATTTCATAAACTTTATTAGTATATTGCTATAAAAACTAGTTGCCAGGTCGATGTCACTTCCTGAGAGAGGTCAACTAATTTACTCATTCTCTATCCACTCATCCTCTCTTCTCGTTGCGAGTCTTCCGAATCACTCCAATAATGTTTATGCAACTTGGTCATGAGATTTATATCATCTCTCATTTATAAACACACCTTCTCTTCTAATTATTACTTCATATCCACATTATTATATATAATATATTATATTATTTTAATAGCTCATACCCTATTTTAATATACTAACAGTATCTCCAACAATCTCCAACCTTGTTATTATTTTTATCAATATATACTCACATCTACTTTTCCTAATGAATTCGTACAATCAAACTAACCAACTATTGATTATAAAATTCTTACTATATTCACACTACACTTGCATCCCTTCCTACTCGTTCTTATACTTCATCAGAAATGATTCACATATCCCCTTATAAATATCACTTTAATTTAATATAATCAATATACTACATTCACACTTCTTTATCTCCTTATCGAGTACCTCTATCTATATAGAGCTCTTTTATATTATGAAACATGATGTTCAATATTACAGTTATATCTTCACACATATATAACTCTATGTGAAACTTAATCTAAGTTATTCATTTCTCTTCTCCACTCATATAAATATCATATCAGTCTAGTATTTTATATTACTCCGGCTCCTATATATCTCCATCCTAACCGCAAAATTTGATCATAAAATACTCTCGCGTATCTACGCTATATCAGTAAAAATACCGCACTGGATCATTAGAATAATTACTATTTTCTTCTTCACTTCAGAAGCAAGGTAAGAGATACATTGAATATTAAGATACCATTAATTTATTACCAGTATATTATCATTATATCCCTTCATATCGGCACGATAACTATTATTTTAATACTACCATTCTAATCTCATAATATAGTATACTCTAGCATATTGTGATATTCAGTTGAATCACATTATCTATTTATAATCTATTAACTAATCAATGTTTATAATTTAAGCATTTTATTATATTCACAACTTATAATAATCTCTATAGATAATCAATTACTATTATATACATATTAAATTTGATTTTCATTTAACATATTTTGTTCTTGTTTACTCCTCTTCCTTATTATTATTCACCATAAGATCTCTTACATGCACCAGGAAATTACAGAAAAATTAGTCAGACTATCATAAATATCGAACATCGGTCGAAGATCATTATGCCCTAGTCACCTCTACCCTATTCATTTTACGCCTCCTTTATAACACCTTTTTAGTAGACATACATCTCGGTCGTCTTCTATCTTCAGTCAGCTAAATTAATTTACTCTCACTCATTCCACTCCTAGATGCTTCACTGGAATCGCGAACTGAATCCTTCTCACTTAACTGGCATACTTTCAAATCAACGGTAAGGGTTTCAACTCTGGCTCCAAATTTTGGTTGCCATCAAGTATACCCACCTACCTAATCACAATAACCTCCAGCCATTACACTATCGTTTATCTTATATGCACGCTTTCTTCTAAGCTTCTGTCTTCAAATCTCCCTATTCACTCATACTATTTTCTCTCTCTTCGCGCAAAGGTTCATTCCTCTCTTCACTAGGAGCACCTTCAAGAATTTTTCCTACTTTTTCTCCTATTTAACCTTCGGCCTTTCGAGCAATCTCCCCAGATCGAAACTCATCTTCCACACACTATACATCTCGCTTCACATATATCCGCTCTTGTTCTCCAACTATCATCCACATCTCCTTCTCATCACTAGACCTTAACCACCTATTCACAACGGTTAAGCTTATCATGTTTATTTCTTCTTTTTCTCACTTCTAACTTCTCGCTTTCTTCCTCACACACATATCTTCCACATCTCTAAGATACGTATGACATCACGTCACCCTGATCTTAGGTTCTTCACATATGATCTTTCTCTCGAAGACCTACATATCACCCCGCTCCTTAGATCTATGACCACTCTCATTCGTTCGTCTGACTCTTCCGGAATTCGGCACAACTATCAAGCTTGTCCATCAGTAATTACATGTTGCTACTTTTCTAAATCTAATATACACATATTTCTTATTCCAGCATCATTCTACCACTTCCCAACCATACAATCATAACTACAGGTAACACAATACTCTCAATAAGACCTCTAGCTTGCTACTCACAATGAACTATAATCCCCTTACCATCGCACGCAGGTATTTATATATTGCACTTCATGTTCCCATTTCACCTTCCCATCGTTGCCTATTAAAAACATTTTCCATAATATCCAGCCTTTATACTTAATTCAAAATTTTTTCAATTTCATCTTCAAAATCACAACTCTTCGCAAAATCTATCGCGCTCGTCTCTCGTTCCATTCTCATCATATATCACTACAATAATTTATTACTCAGACACTCTTTGCTTCCAAGCTTGTTCACAACAATATTTTTCGCGATTCACTAAATACTATAGTATAACTTCACAAAAAATTTATAATCTTTTATCACCATTCTTCCTCTCCATGAGGACATTTCCCTTACTAACAACCCTCACTTGTAGGCTTGGTTGCGCTACCAGAGTACTCTAATTAATTTCTTTTTGAAGTCCGCTCTTGACGCAATTATCCGGCCTTCGGACCCGGCTCAGTTTACGACTCTTTATACCTATTATTTTTTGATCAATCAATGTGTAATACACGACTGCTCTATATGCGTGTGCCCTTTTTAAATGCGCCTTTTGCGCCTTAGTCCAGATTTTCACAGAGAGATCTTCCTGATGGAATGTTCGACCGTAAATTTTACTATTCAGTCAAAAGTTAAAACATCCTTGGAATGCTAGATTACTATATATTAAAAACACAGCATGCTTTATATAAGGAAGCAACATATATATTATATTTTTTATGATAACTTAAACGTACACACCGTACAAAACTAATATCTTTAACACGTCCATCCCATTATCCTTCTCCAATATGTTCTTGTGGTCCCAAGTCTTCCCCCAGGAAGGAATATCAGTCAACACGATAAAGCGCTGCCAAAGAAGTTAATTACATAAATTCTATCCCTGAGCTTCTTCATAGATTTGCCACATATAATCAGGTTATTTGATATGTCTAAGAAACTACTTTCAGAACCTAGTTTGATACATTATAATAATATATATATAATAATAAATATTGTATTATATATTAATATATATAATATTATATATATAATAATAATCTATTAATTAATATATATATATAGAATGAGATGGATATATTATATTTTATAATATAATATAATATTATATATATTATTATTTATACATATATATTTTTATTTATAATATTTATATTATAAAATTATTTTATATATATAATTATAATATATAATATAATATATATATATATCATTATTATAATTATAATATATATTATAAATATATATATTAATAATAAATTTATTATTATTATATATAATATTATATAATTATTATATATATAATATTAATTATATATAATTATTTAATATAATATATATAATTTATAATTAAATATGTTTTTAGAATAAATACATACATATATTATTTAATATATTAATATATGTTTTTATAATAAACACAAACATCTTTCATATATATAAATGTTTTTAAACACTTAGGTTCTACTATGAGTTTATCATAGGAACATATGTATTAGAACGGCGACGCATTAAAAGAGCTCGACGTGTATTATGTCACATGTGGATGAGAGGGCCATTTCCACCAGTATAGGCGCGAGGTACTAATAGATCGCAGAGAAATATGGTCTCAGTGCATGCGTACTTGTGCTTTAATAGTTATTACAATCCGTCCTTATTAATTTTATAAAATATGGTTAGCGTAATATAACCCTATGCGCCTTTTGCCATATACTACAAATTGATAAAGTTTAATGCAAGCCATATACTATTGCGCGAATAGGCGCAACTAACTAAGGTGGCGCTTAAATAAACGCCCAAGCTCTGCTAACAATCACCTTATAACCTATACTTACTATCTACGTTTACTATTTTCAAAACCCTCCTTGTTACACCATACGGCCTTTGTCCTTATGGTAATATAATAATATTTAAGCCCTGTCCATAATTTCTATTCTAATCTACACATTCCAAAATAATTCACACCTTATTCTCCATCATAACTCTCTTTTCATGATTACTTATTACCAGGCAGATTACTTTTATACTTTTGTGCTGCACTTATTAGTCTGATGGTTATGTTTGATTTGAAGTTTAGTAGTATATATATTTATAATCCTGGGAAGGCCAATTATTGACAATTTAAACATGGGTCATTATATCTCAGTGATTGTTAAAAAATGAGAAAGTATAAATTGATTTGAAGGTCATTAGGGAGTCAAAACTTACTTAAATAAAATATCAGCTTGAGACAGCAGTCATTAGGAAAAATTTCTTCAGTAGGTAGAAGAAATTTTTAAAAAGCTTTCCAGCGAACTATTTTATCAAAAAATATCACCATAATTTGCAAAAAAGTGAACTAGTCTTCTAGTAAGCGTTGATTTTATTCATTATATAAGAATGTAAAGCAAATACATGCAAAACAGGAGAATGTTGTTGTTGTTTGCTAGAAAATCAAATATTTGGCTGATTAATCTAACATATATGAAGACACGAAATCATGATCTATCATTTTCCTATACATTTTCAATCTTGAATTCTTTTTAATTGCACTCCGCAAATTCTATCAAAGAAGCAGGGACTTAATCTCTTCATTTGCGGCTTTTAGGACAACACGGTGACATTTATAGCTGGCAAAGGCAAGGAAAGACGTAACTTTTGGGTTGTGTTATTACCTATTGTTAAATATGGAGATGTTAGCATCATGACCCTGGGCTATCAATTTGCTTAGGGTGTGTGAAAGTTGCCAGTGTGCAGGGCTCACAAGATCAATTACCGTTATGTCCAATTTATACTAAAATTAAACATGGTAGAAACAACATTCAACTGCGGAAACACCACATTATATATTCTTCCTAAGGCAAGACAATAGCGACTTGAAGCCAAATCTTGCTAAACCAAACAAGCTAGTTTAAATAGAAACAATATGCCAATTGTTCGACGTAAGGTCAATGTTCCTAATACACATTTGTGTTTTTTTTTTTTTTTCTTTTTTTTTTTTTTTTTTTTATTTTTATACGTTAACGAAAAAAATAGCATTCTAAAAACGAGAGCAATCTAATTTAGTACGTCTTCTCAAAAATAAACCATGAATAGGAATAGAGTACGTATCAAGAATAATGTGTAACAGATTTTCATTAATTAAAATTATTCAGAAAAGATTTTAGGGACAGATAAGAATAGCATGAGGTGTGATAGTCAATATAAACAAAATACTGATATAAACATATAACGAACTTCAATCTTTATGCACAATTTTTATCCTGACTATAATATATATATATATAATATATACTATTATATATAAATATATACTATATAATATATATTATATATATATATACTATATAATATATATATATATATACATATATATATATATATAATTATATACCAGATATATTATATATATATATATTATAAAATAATATACTTAATAATATATAAAGTATTCATACTATATTATATATATATACTAATATCATATATATATATATACTAATACATAACATATACTATGTACATATAATAGTGATATCACTATATAATATATATATAATATAATATAACTATACTATTTCAACTCCTATTAGTAACACGTATAACTATAATACGCTATAATAAATATATATATATACTATATATACTTATATATCAGTTATATATATGATATATATATATAATATATAATATACTTAATACCGCAATAAATATATATATATTTATACTATAATTATAGTTGTGTGGTAGATTATGTCATATAATTGATAATCGTATAATCATATATAGTAATATATATATCATATACATATATATAATATATAATATAAAATATATATTATACATATATTACATGAACGATATACTACACTCATAATTCAACTAGTAATACAACCTAACTACTATATACCATAATGTCACTCGTAGCTCTCACTAATACCTGCACTACACTACTCATACCACTAGGATATATAATACACCATACTCCTCACACTATATAGTCAACGCTCTCATTATCAACTCTACGTCTATATCATTCACAAATAATACTCATAGATAACTCATTATCACTTACTTAACATACTCATGCCAGTTATAACATACTAAAGCCTATTCACACTAAACTATCAGTATTACCATCTTACGATATATTATATATTCTATATATATAATATATATATTATATAATATATGTAATACCATGGGACATCACATACAGCAGTACTCATGTAACTCGACTAAATTAATATACTTAATAATATATATAAGTACACTATATATATACATATTATATATACATAATACGCATATATTACCTACACCGCTATACTATATATATATTTTTACTGATATCTCTTAGGACGATATACCCTCCATACTACTACTATTATATGCTACTATCATATATCGTGATATTAATATGTATACTCAGCTATATCATATTATTAATATATATACGATATATATAAATATATACCATACTCATATATATATTATTATATCAATATAACCTAACTTATATTGATATACCTATATATTATATTCTATATATATAATATTCATATACTATATTATACCTATGATATATACTACATATATAACTGACTATATATAGTCTATATATATATATAATTATATACCATATATCCATACTATACATACACAACAATATCTAATATAGTACCTACCATATACTTAACACATATTACTATATATATATATATAATATATATATATATATATATATAATAACTAGTAACACTTATAATATTATTAACCTATATATACTATAACGACTGTATAAGTATATATTATATATATATAATTAACGCTATAATATAATATAACTATACTATAATATACTATATATATATAATACATACATACCTTATATTATATATATATACCTATATAATAATTACTATATACACTATTATAAATACTCACGTTTATTACAAATCATTATCTACTTATACTAATGGAAGATTTGGCGTTTCTCATTATCTTTTTTTCTTACTGTCTTTTTGTTTCGTAATGGGAGACAAATGGCATCCAATACTGCGCATACTCACAGGTTTCCTACTAACGAATTAGTTTCCCTCTCTACATTTCTAACATTATTACATTAAACATTATCAGTTTCTAGTCGACCTTCTCTCCTGAACTGAAAACAAAGGGACGCATACAAATCAACCATGTATCACTTCTCCAATGACTTGTGTCAACTCCCGCCCAAAAGAGCTCACAAATCTGCCATTCACTTTTCCATCTAGATGTTGATGGCTTTGCCACTCAATTTTTTTTATATTTTATTTTTTTCTTTATGAATATTTTTGGGAAATATTCTTTTTCAGAAATTAATGTCAAGAGTGTAATGTAAGATGATAATTGGAAAGGTTGCACTGTTCTTCGTAACCGAAAGGCGTATCAATTTGCTAGTACAATTTCATACACACACAAAACTACCGATATATTAAGATCGCTTTTGCAAATAAGTGATTTCTTAATAGCGAAGTAATGGCATGAACGCAAGCAAACCAATGATGGCATATCATTCCAAATCCATCTGCTTAAAAATAGATTTGCGACTTATTATCTATTATTATTATTTTCATCTTATTATTATTATTATTATTCATTATTTATTATTATTAATTATTATTATTCATTATTATTATTTATTGTTATTATTAACTTATTAATATATATATTATTATTATTATTTTTATTTCATATATATTATTAATTTATATATTATTATTATTATACATTAGTATTTACTTCATTATTATTTTTATTATTATCATCATCATCATCATCATAAACATCGTTTTCCGATTATCAATTCATTATCATCATCATCCATCATTATCATCAATTATCCTATTATCATCATTATCATTATCATGAGTCGTATCATTTATCGGTCATCATCAATCATCATCATTCATCATCAATTAATTCATTTATTATTATTATTATTATTATTTTATTCATTATTATTATTATTATTATTCATTATTATTATTATTATTATATATTCATTAGTATTATTATTGATTATTACTGTATTCATATTATTATTATTATTATGTATAATGTTTCAGCTGCAACGATTATAATTACCAATACAAGGGAATTCACACCAAAACACCACACAACACTCATTACACACACCTCATAAACACACTGATATGTGTGTAAATATGCTATTAATATAATATACTAATATATATATATATCATATACTAATATATATATATATATAACATATATATATATATCATATTAATATAATATATATATGATATATCAATATAAACAAATATATTAAGATATATATATACTATATACTAATTAAAATAAAAAGATTATTATATTCAAAAAGCTTTTATAAAGAATTGATTAACAAGGAATTTTAATATAAATAATTATATTAATAATATAAATATACTATAAATAAAATATAATATACATATAGTATATAATATATAGATATAATAAATATTAATATATATGATAACTACTATAATACAATATATATATAATTATATATAATGTATTATACAACTTTCATTCTTTAATAATACACTTTACCCATATTAAAACTAGTTAAAATAATGAAATACCAGAAACGCCAAACAATATCCTAATTAGAATCATAATTATTTCCAAAGTCATTCAGAAAATCCAAGCAATTAAATGATCGAAGTCTTTCGAGCCATTTCACGACTTTCATCCTGACATTAATCTATTCAAAATAAGCTATAATAAATAAATAAAAAGTCTATTACAACTTTTAATAGATGTTACAGCTATCATAGTAGAGACTAAGCTTTATAAATACTCTAACTTTATCATTAGTATTTTTTTTTTTTGACATTAAAAATAGTATTAAAAATACCATTCTTTTCTATTGTAACTTCAAAATTTTTGAATTTTAATAGTCTTTATACATTTTTTTAGGGTAATCATTTAATTAAAATGTTGAGTTTGCATTTTTCCATTTTTTTTAGTTCTCATAACATTCGTTAATTCAGCCAGCCTAAGCGAAATAATATATACCTCAAAGGAAACTTAATCAAGTAATGCAACAGCTTAATTAAGGTTTGAGACTACTATTATTATATATAATAATAAATAATAATATAATATTACTACTAATACTATATATATATACATATATATATATATATATACTAAGATAATAATATTTATTATATATCAATATACTATATAATATACTAATATATTATATATAATATAACATATAAATAAATATCAAAGAATATTAACATAATATATATATATATATATAATTAATTATATAATATAAACTACCCCTAATATAATATAATATATATATCAAAATACTACATAAATAATCAATATAAAATATATAAACATATATAATATATATATAAAGGTACATATATACTAATAGTATATAATATAAATATAATTATATTAATAATATACATATAAAATACTGAAAACAAGTATATATATAATATATAAGTAATAATAAATATATATAATACATTATATTAAAATACATAATAAAAATATTAAATATATAAAATATATATATTATATATAATATATTAATATATATAAAATAAAATAATTTAGTAGTAATTAACAACCTAATATATATATATACAATCAATCACATATAGTATAAAAATAATAATAATAAATATTATATATATATAAGTATAAGAATATAATATATTAATATATTTACTTCTTCATAAATATTTAGCTAAACGTTACCGTCATTTAAATTCTTCATATATCCTAAAATCTTCATAGCCTATATAAAACTATTAGCTAATTAATAATATTGGTCGCCTCCTTACTAGATCTACTATTTCCAATTAAACCTTCTGCAAGCTTATTACACATTTTCTGCCTAAACATCATACTACAGTACACTAATACAATAATAATTATTTGGTTCCATATATTTAACCTTAAGACTTTAACCTTACAAAACTACATAACTATCTGCCATATAGCTTCTTAAATAATAGAAATAAATATAATAAATAATAATACCATATCCTTGTTTCAGATAAACATAATCAAACTATAAAGAATAATCGCAATAAATATATCCAATAAATAATAATAATAATACATCAACAACAACAACATATTAAATACTAAATAATATATATTAAATTTTATTAATAATGAAATAAATGAATAATACAATTTGTCCAAAAACAAACAAAATAATTCCATAATTAATATATTAATAATTATAATAGTATAAATAAAATAATATTATATAAATCAATATATTAATTAAATACATGAATAAATAAATTACAATAATAAATAATATATAAATAAACTAATAATTGATAATAATAATAATAAATAATAGTAAGAATAAAGGATAAGCTTTCTATTTATATCTTTAAATAATAAAAAATTCTAATATTAAAAGAGAAGTAATATAATATAATAATAATTATTAAATATACTTATTATGATTATATATTAATATTACTTTAATTATATATTAATTTATATATTCACAATATATATTTATCTTATATTATAATATATACTACTCAGTAGTTATTTCCATTCAATTATTATTATATATATTCATTATCTGCATCTACAGATGTTAAATATTATCTATTGCTATATTCATTTATTATATACTTATTAATTATTATATATTTATTATTTATTAATTATTTTAATTATTATTATTATTTATTATTTATTTATTATTTTAATTATCTATTTAATATTATTATATATATATATATAATTATTATTATTTATGTATATTATTATCATCTTTCATTTTTAATTATTTTAATATATTAATAATTAATATATAGACATAATATATATACGTGAAGATAGTGCGAGGGTGGGGGGGCGGGGGTGAGAGGGTAGAGGGGTGAGGGGGTGAGTGATTATAGAGGGGTGAGGGGGAGTGAGGGGGTGATATGGAGTGAGTGGGGGTGCGTGGGTTGGAGTGGGTGGTGGAGTGAGGGGGTGGAGGTGAGGTGAGGATGTAGGGTCGAGGCGGGGTGAGTATATATAGGTATAGTGAGTGGGTGAGGTGTGAGTGGGAGGGGGTATAGGTGAGTGGGGGTAGGGGTGAGTGTCAGACAATTTGCATACATAAAATCTTAAATTATTAAATAAAACAAGTTTATACATAATCAAACTGAAACTTACATCTTTTAATATATCTTCAGTATATTAACATTTTATTAAATAATATTAATATATATTTAATAACTATAAAATTTGAAAATAATCAATAACATTAAATTTTAAGTTTTTAAATATATTATATTAATACTTTAATTCATTATATCTCTCATTTGACTCATATTGCTTGGAGCTAGATATAGCATGCCACAAATACGAGACAAAGTAATAATCATATGTCAAGTTAATTTGTGCTTCTACAAAAGCTTAATATGCTGAAAGTACTTACCGTGATAGTGTACCCTAAACTTATTATCAACCTATCTTTATAATACATCTTTAGTGACATCATTTAAGCGTGCTATAAGTAAGATTTAATAGATATCAAGAATTTGTGTTGTGTGTGTGCGGGTGTGTAAGTTAGTAGAGAGATTAAAGAGAGTAATAGACATCCAATATTCAGCAACTTCCTATTTTGCTTGGATTTATCTCTTCACAGATATTTTCGTTTCCTGCTGTGAAATATAATCTCCATGTTAAATTCATCACTTTAAAACATTTGTGTGTGTTAAACTGCGAATTTACTTAAGTAGTGTCCAGATGGTTATGCATTATATTTGTGTGCGTATATATATTATATTTTTAAACACTTTCAGTAATATTTACTAAGTTACATACTAGTTTCGCGTATACATTTTTATGATATGTTTGTGTATAATCGTTATGGGTAGGTGTTAATTTTCGTCTTATAGATAGCACAAAACACAGAAAAAGTTTTGACATAGCAGAGACCAGTAGCTTAGGTGAAATATGTAATATGTTATAACTACTAGTCGATGTCTCAATCAAACTCAAAAAATACTGTAGGACCTATTATATAATAATGGTAAAACAAAAGAAATTGCACACGGTATCGTCTGCAGCTTTTGGTTCGCAGGAATTTTGCCAATTTCAAAAGTATTAGTGTGTTGATGTCCCAATATAATATAAAGTAGGTAAAACTAGTATCCACCAATAAATAATGCCTCAAATAAGTAGAAAGCCGTGAGTTAGGGGATAATTATATAGAATTAGAACAATTAATAGAAAATTAAATATATAAATATCCCTAGTATTAAGTAGAATATAGTACTAAGTCCGCCGAGTATATCCCATATAGATATTCATTTCCGGAATAGCCGGTACATATATATGATATACTTGAAACTATTTGGGATAAAGAGTTTAAAAACAAAAAAAATCATAGAATGTGTCTTTCTTCTTTTCTTAAAATTGCACTTCAACTTCAGAGATCGTGGTAAAAATTAATCTATTTTCAAGCCACCTCAGCCTTGTGACTCATAAGCGACTATAGACTCAAATAATCCAGGATTCCAGTATAATTCATAATAAATTAAACAATAATCAAATTAAACTTTTCAACGAGAACAATTGAAACAATGAAAATTTTTCTGTAGTTTTCTCTTTGAAAAAAAAAATTTAATATCGGGCCTAACATAGAAACACCCTCTCTGCATTTTTAATGTTACTATTTGTTCAATTAATGCAAAAGGCAATTCAAAAGTATTAAAATTTGCCCAGTTTTGGAACAACTTCGACTCGTTCAGCAAATCACCAATCCAAATCATAATTCAGCTAGTTCTTACACACCTCAAGCAACAACATTACCATAAACATAATGTTTAATTTAAATACCCACACAATAATTAGCTCAACCAACACAAGAAATATAGGATTTACATAAATATGCTCTTCAAAAAAAACACACACACCCACACCACACTACACCACACACCAACACACTATATAGCTAATACGTATAACTATATAATATATATAATATCTATATATTATAATATATATTATATATATATACTATACCTATACTTCTGCCTATATATATACATATTATGTATATATATAACATATATATTTATACATATATTACATATATATATATATATATATATATATTATATTATAGTATAATATATCCATACCTATATATAGTATATATATATATAATATATATATAAATATATTATATATAGTATATATATATCATATATATATATACTATATATATATATATATAATTATTATGGTATATAGTATACTTATATAGTAGTAATATATATAGTATTATATATATATATAATATTACTATATATATGTCATATTATATACTAGAAGCATATGTATAATATGTGTGCTCTACTACTATATATAACTATATATATATATACGCTATATATATATATATACTATAATACTAATATATATTTAATATATATATATATTATATATATATATAGTATATACTATATATATTATATATTGCCTTCATTTAATTATTATAGAGGTATTTTGCCTGTTAAAATTCTGGCCACCCAAGATTGAGATTCCACAAATAAAATATCGTTTCCTTATCAGACGATAATATTTATATATATATATAATATACTATATATCTATATATATATATATAATATATATATATATATATCTATAATACATATACTATAAATATATATCTACTCGCTTTTGTAAATTCTTTTCTTATCTTCTTTTAACTTGAATAAAAATAATATATATAAATATATATATATATATAATATATATATATATACTAATATATATATATTATATAGTATATATATATATATATATATATAATATATATATACTATATATATATATATATATATAATTATATATAGTATATATATATATATTATATATATTTGCTTTTTAATTCACATGTTGGCTAAGAAAAATATTTCTTTAAAAATGGTAATGCGTGCCCTAATAACGCAGATTTTTTTCTTGCTTAAAATTTCCATATTATACTAAATAATAATATATATATATATATTATATATATACATATATATAGTACTATATATATTATATTATATAACTATATAATATATATATAGTATACTTTATATACTATATACTACTATATACTCGTATTATTTTTACTGTTCAAACTTAAATGCAAGTATGACGGTATATATATATTTACTAGTATAATATACTATATATATATATAGACATATATACTATACTATACCTATAGATAATACTATATATCATATAATATATACTATATATATATTACTATATATATATATACTATATATATATTATACTATATAATATTATATATATGCTGCCCTCTTTCATTATTATTATCTATTATTATTATTCATCTATTAATTATTATTATTAATTCTTTATTATTATCATTATTATGTATTATTATTATTTATTATTATTATTATTATTATTATGATATATTATTATTATTTATTATTATCGATCTATCTTTATGAGCATTATTAATTAATATCTATTACTTCTTACAATCATCATTATCAATCATCAATCCATCATTATTAACATTTATATTTATAGCACACATAGAAGAAAAGACGTCATGAAAAAGACATCGAGCCATTAAAAGTTCAAGTGAGTTGACCTGAATGTTTTTGTTAACTTTCTTGTATGAAGAATTCAGAGCTTGAGCTGCATGCCGTGCTAAGAAATTTATGTTTGGCACAATGAGGAATGAAAATGGCCCGACCCCGCGAGTAAAAAGCTGGAAGAATCGAAACTAGCTGATATATACTTATACCTATATATACTGTGGTCACCTACTCACTCATCACACCAATCAATTCTTTTATGAGAGGTGTAGGTTTAATAATATATATATATATAATGATATATATACTATATATATAATAGATATATGATATATATTTAAATTATATTAATATATTAATAATATAATATATATTATATATAATACTAGTATATATAGTATATCACTATATATATATATATATAATATATATTGATATATAATATATATATCTTATATAATATATATATATACTATATATTATATATATATATATTAAATATATATAATACTATTAGAGCCTTCATATACTAATATAATATATTATATATATAATTATAATCTGTATGCTTACATATATTATATCATACGTATAGATATATATAACCATATATATATATATATATATACCCTATATATATACATATATAGCTTAAATTAAATAATATACTAATATATATATCTATAAGTAAATACTACGCTATACTACTACTACTATATTATATACTATTCACATATATATATATAGGTTATATAATAGTATATATATATATATATTATACTACTAATACTAATATATACTAATCCTACTAATATACAAATATTAACACCGAAATAAGCATAAGTTGGTCTATATACTACTCATATATATAGAGTATATAATATAATATACTATATATAATAATATATATATACTATATATATATATATTTAATATATATATAATATACCTACTATACTATAGTATGATCAGATATATACTATATATATATCATACTATAATAATATATACACTATATATATATAATATATATATAATATAAACGTAGCACACAATACCTATTCACTATATATAATATATATTATATATATAATATATATATATATATATATAATTATATATATAATATATATATATATAATATATATATATACTTTCATATATACTTATATACCCTTAGATTACAGAAGCCGAAGAATTAAGTCGCCAATTCATTTATCTTTATTAGAACGTATTTTATATTCTTTTATGAAATTTTATGGAGAAAATTAACTGTCTATGACTGATAACGAATTTTATGCTTAATTTATAAATGCAGCTTTAGATATCTATATTAAATATATTATTATATATATATATAATTATATATATATACTATATATATATATAATATTATATAGTATATACTTATAATATATATATATATATAGTATATATATAGTATATATTATAATTAGGAAAATTAATATGTAATTATCAATAGGAGAACAGGAAAAGGTGGAAACTTATTTTAGATAAATAAATAAATATAAA
>JABUQX010069237.1:22500-82500 GCA_015478945.1 Trachelipus rathkii
ATAGTTATTACTATTAGTATATATATATAACTATATATATATATTAGCCAAGAAGAAATAATGTTAAGGTTAATACTAAAAAAAAATCTTTCTTTCGCTTTATATCATTTAATTTATTTATCAATAAGCTAATAATAAATTTAACAAGAGTTAAAATAGATATAACAAATAAAAAACATTAATATTTGGTAAATAATAATAATAACAAATAATAATAATTAATCAATAATAATGAATAATGAATAATAAATAATAATAATACATGGAATGTAATAAATAATAAAATACATAATAATAATAATAAAAATAATTAATAATAATAATAAGCAGCGAATAATAATGAAAATAATAATAAACCTGTTATAATAATAATAATAATTAATCAAATTAAATAATAATAATAATAATATAATAATAATAATAATAATTAATAATAATAATAATAATAATAATAATAATAATAATTAATAATAATATAATAATAATAATAATTAATACAGATTTATATAATAATGGTACAAAATTATTTAAAACAATTATATATATATATACTATATATATATATAGTATATATATATTAGTTATAATATATATACTATATTACAAATGCATAAATAATATATATATAATTTTGTATATTATAATAAATATATAATATATTATATTATATAAATATTAAATCTCTCAATAATACTTTCTCATAATCTTAACTGAATTAATTCTAATTCTTTCCCTCTAACCCTTAACCCCTCGTGTATATCAACTATATGCCTGAACTCGCTTAAAAAAAAACAGAGAGAGAAGAAGAGAGAAAAAAAAAAAAAAAAAAAAAAACCTGACTCAAAAAAAAAAAAAAACAGACTTAAAAATCATTTATTTCCAAAAAATACTTAAATATATATTATAATATATATATATATAATATATATATATATACTATAGTCAATAAATAAATATTAGTTAATAATACTATATAATAATAAAAAACATAGAGTATATATATATCAATATATAATAATTAGTCAATATAAAAAAAATAACATAGTTTATAAAACCTTCAAATATAAAATAAATATATACTTATATAATAAAATAAAATATAAATAAATTAAATATAATTAATAAAATAAATATATATATAAGAATAATAACAGTTTATCTTCCATCCATCACTTGTCACCATCAAAGTGATCAATAACTCAATAATGATCATATAAAAACAAGTCCGGACTTTATTGAGATTTCAAAAAAACAGTTATCTATAAAATACAGCTCAAAATAAAGCTCAGTCTCACAATAAACTCAGTCAAAAAATCATACTCACTCCACTCTGAAAAACTAAGTCAAAAATACACAAGTATAAACTACCCAATCTAAAAATAACATAGTCAATATATATAGTCAAAAACATCAGTCCCAATAAAAATAACTAAGTTCAAAAATTAATCAGTATACTAAATAAATCAGCTCATAATAAAACCCATATAGTATTCAAAATACCTCAGTGCCCTCCATATAAATAACCAGTCAAAAATATATCCCAGTACTAAGAAAAAAAACAGTTCCTCTTTAGATACAAAAACATAAATAGAAGTAACAGTCCCTATACTTATTAAATAAAGTGTTCACGATAATACAACTGCCCACTCGATATCTTAGTTTTTACTTTTTCCATATGTTCTGATATACTAACTCAATCAAAAAGAAACGTGCTTCTCTCAAAGCATATTCAGATTAAAACTAGTCTCTCTCAATAATAAAATAACATACTAGCAGATAATAAATACACATAGTTCTAATAAAACATGTTCCTAAATAAATTAACTCAAGTCCCATTAAAATAACAGTCCTCCTTGGCAACCCAAAATGTTACTTAGTTGCATTCTCTGTGCCATCGATTATTCACTCAAATATAACAGTGATCTAAAGATACATAAGTCTCAAAACAAGTGATGTTTATTTTGAAACCTTTTGAAGTTTCTACAAACTGTTTTTGACTGTTTTGTGACTGTTTTTTGACTGTTTTATATATATTAGAATATTGCAAATAATTACTAATGTCTGTTTTTGACTGTTTTAACTGTTGTTCTTTTTGACTGTTTTTGATAACTGTTTTTGACTGTTTTAGTATATTATTTTTGGACTTGTTTTTTAAAATATTTTTTAATTTTCTATTTTTGACTTATATATATATCATATATACTGTTTTTTGAGACTGTTATTCTTGGACCTGTTTTTGACTGTTATGATGTTAATTTGACTGTTTTTGACCCTGTTTTTGAACTGATTTTTGAACCTGTAATATTGGATGTGTATTTTAGAACTGTGATTTATTGAACTATGTTTGAGAACTGTTTTATGACTGTTCTATATTTAACTGTTTTTGATGTTTTTATTTGACTGTTTTATTGGAACTGTTGTTTGATACTTGAGTTCTTTTAGACTGTTTTATATTATATACATGAGTTTATTGAATAGTACAGTTATATTGATGCTGTCAATTATTACACTTCTTAGTCATATATATGAGAGAGATTATCTGTGAGAATCATGAAATATTCCTTTGTTGTTTAGAACATGATTATTTGAATCCTTAGTTAATCTAATATGATGTTTTAATATTGAATATAATAATATTATATTAATAAAATCTAAAAAGAATATCTTATTAGTCTATAAGACCTGTTTAGAACCTCCTGGTTTTTAAATGTTCCACATAGATATTTATGATGCCATGTTTTTGAACCTGTTTGTTTAACCCTGGGTTTCTCTGGGTAACACTAGTATATTCATCCTAATAGTTTTGGGGTGAATAATAGTAAGTTTCGAGACCATTGCGTTATGTGCGTGTGGTCGTGTTTTGAGTATCTGATTTGTGTGGCACCCTTGTTATTCTTCTCGGTGTTAGTGATCTCTCTCTCTCTGTGTGAGGATGTATATCTGCCTTTGTGTAACTGTTAGCTCTCAGTGCAGTGAGTTTTTTTTTTTTTTTTACCCCACCCGACCAATCGATGCGTGATTAAGTTACCTTAATTATTTAACCAGTTTCTGTATGCTCCGCTCTTATGGCATGCTGACTCGTCACCCAGAATCGTACAATAATTTGCTTCCTTGCCACCACTAGCTCCCTTTCTTCAGCGCGTGAAGCATCCTTTCTCTAGATCCCTCTACACGCTTTTCCTAAGTCAGTCCTGTAGACGGGAAGTCAGAAGTAATTACTGAGTGATGTTTGCTCCAAGTTTCGCATGTCAAATGAGTAAGTGGATCGCCTATGGATACGTGCGAGGTTATTATGCGTGTGCCTGTGACGTGTGATGGGCCGCTGAAAAATATCGATGTAAAGTCGACACAACAGGAGATGAATTGATACTTGGAATATATCTGGCGTGATTCTATGAAGTGTTGTGCGAGATGGATGTTCGATATGTGTAAGTGGAAGTTTGGTTTTGTTTCTCAGCTGTTAATTTGTACTCCCAGTAGTTGTAATAATTGTGATTCATTGCGACCTTTCTTTTGTGCGGAATGAGATGTAAATTTCGACAAATGATTAAATATTCTTGTCGAGGCTCTTTCGTGCTTGAATATCAATGTTTTTGAAGATCATGCAATCTGAGGCAACGCTAGCTAGGCTGTGAAGCGCAGCATGGGTCGTATGAACATGGTAAAAGCCTAATAGGTCCAATCTTTTTACAAGTATATAGATTGTGACACTTCTAAGTGTCGTTTACCAGTAAGCCAAAGAGTATGATATCCGTGTGTGCTGTGATGCTTAACAGTCCTGACCCGAACCAAATGTCCCATCGACGCTATAAAGAGCTAAAATACTGACCAGGCGTCTCTATGAATAATTGAATTCGGACTTGGAGGAGGCGATGAGGAAGGACTGAGAGATCCGTAATCACTATCCGGAGATGTTGGTCGATTAGCTGCGGCAATCGCCGTCAGGACGGGATTCTTACTAAGTATTTTTGTCGGAGCAAATAGATGGCATCAGGATGTGCTCATAAAAAATTTATAAAGAATATTTAACCACTGTTAATAAATATAATATTAAAGTACTCGAAGCAGATAAGGTGTATTAATTAACCCTTTAATAATTTAAGAGATTATATAGCCTAAAATCGTCTAAATATATCATCAAACAGTCGCTAAATCGATAATAATTCCCACTCGTGCTTTAAAATTGTATATCAATAATACAAGTATTTATCAAGTTTTATAATTTTTAAACAATAAGAAAAATAACAATAAAGGACCTGAATAACCGAAAGAAGAAAGAACTCGAAAACTAACTTAAACTATTAACTCCCTTGAGCTTTCTCTATTATGAACTATATTAACTCTCTTAAATTGGTTATCCTGCCTTTTAATATAAAATATACTGCATAGTACAGGCTGTCTATGGAGATAAGAGGCGTGGGCAAATCCAAAGCTATCTGCCCAGCGACACACTTCTACAACTCAATAAACTAATAAGGTTAGATTATCTGCCTGAATTAATTGCGCCAATTTTATTTTGCTGCTTTTTTTTTGTTAATTTTATTAATTTATTTTTAATTTTTTATATGCACAAGTAGTAATAGTAAAGGAAGTTAAAAAAAAATACTATAATGAGTATATATTAAAAAATACAAAGAAAAGATTTTATAAAATTTTTAAAGTTAGTGGCAAAGCATGTAACAAACGATAGCTCAAAATTTCATTAAAGATGTAGAAATAAATATATTCATGTTTTATAATTTATTAATAAAATTTTTTGTTTTAAATATATTTTCAAAAATCCCAAAACTAATAATATAATTAAAAATTAATTATAGTAAAGTTAAAATTAATATTAGGAATAACCATAATCTTTTTTAATGCTAAAGATATTCCTTACAAAATATACTCATTACTCATAATATAGTAATAATATTTGTTACATGTGATTAAATAAAAAAGTGAGAAATGTTTTAAACAATTAAAATAATAAATAATATTAAATTAAAATAATATAAAAATTAATAATAATATAATATAAATTATAATAATTATAGATATATAATTTAAAATAAAAATCTAAATAATAATTAATTGTAATGTAATACCAATCTAATTTAATAATAAATTAAATATATTATCATACATAAATAATCTATAAATCGTCTCAAATACAAAGTAACATAATGAAATTTATTAAAACTTATAACTATTTGGAAAACTTCATTACCTCAATAACTTATATCATTAGATGAATAGAAATACTCTATTAGAATATTGATACTTATATTAATATAATTTTTATAAATAAAAAAAAAGATATTTGATATTTTGGTACATAATTGCATGAAATAAATAGGCATTGTCATATAATTAATTAATATAATAGAAAATGTTATTTAAATATTTGTCGTTGCGTGAATAATAATTTGTTTAAAATAAATGATGTTAATGTTACACCTAATAGAGTTAAATAATAAATTAAATTTAATAATATATATAATTAAATTAATAAATAATTTAGTAATAATAATTAAATAGAAAAACAAAAAAATATAATTAATAAATAATAATATTAAGTTAATAAGAAATTTATTTAAATGAATAAATCATTAATATATAATTATTAAATAATTAATAAAACAATAAAAACTAACACTTGCAATAGTAATAATAATAATAATAATAATAATAATAATAATATATGTAAGCATTAAATATATTAATACATAAATAATATAATTAAATTAAAGTAATAATAAGAATAATAAATAATAATAATATAGAAATAAATCTAATAATTAAACATAATGAATATTTAGCGTTTATTTTTATGAATTAATTAAAAATATATAATAAATAAGCAATATTTATTATCTCCTGTTATTTCTTATCGTAGGGTGTTGGAAATTTGAAAGAAATTCATTTTATTATTCTATGTATAATTGTTGTACTGCATATTATGTGTGTGTGAACTCAGTTTATATATAACACACAATTAGTGGCTTACCTTATAAGAATATATATATGTATGATTTAGAATTTATTAAAGATTCCTCTCACATTATAATGTAATAGCTGCTATATGTATTTAAAACTTTTTGTGATAGTGAATCATTATTGTCATTACTCCTCTGGTGAAAATTATTACTCTCACCTCATATTAGTTATTGTATTTTTTTTAAATTCTCTCTCTCTCTCAAACCATTGCGTTTTTTTAAAATATAAAACCCAAATATTAAAACCCAATGTATTTTTTATTGTTTATTTTTTTTGGGATTTTTCATTCTTATTATGCTCTGGAGATTTTTTCTTAGTATATTTAATAATGTGGCAATTTATTAGGTTATTATTTTTAATTAAATTATTATTATAGATAGGCTCTATAAAATCTAACTTATTTGCGAAAACATTTTACTATATACACAGATGTGTATGCTATATACAGCAATATATTTATTAACTAATAATTTAACGCAACTAATAAATTTCTTTAGTTTCGTTAACTAAAAAATTTTCAGAATTTTCTTTTTAGATAAAAGTGGGGAAAACTGAATTGCTTTCAAACTCCACATACTCATACAATTTATATTTTTATATATATTACTCACTATCTCTTGTTAAGAGTTATAATCCTAGTTTAAGCTCAGACAGATAAAAATATAACGTGAGAGGTATATATATATATAATATATAAACTCTATCCTAGAAAAAAAGTATATAACTTTTTATTTATAATTTACACCATAAAAAAAAAAAAATAATATAAAAAATAAAAAAAAAAAAAAAATAAAAAATACTCCATAAAAGAAAAGTATCTATTTTTTTTTTAACTCACTATATAATAATGATAATATTATATATTAATATACCTATGATATTACTTACTAATTTAAATCTATTTAATATTATATGTGATAATAACTAGGATAAATATGCCTGTTATAAACTTTAATGTATTTAATAAACAATAAATCATTGGTATTCTCAGTATATAATAATATAAATCTATTGTTTTAATAATCTCAATATAAATAATGATAAATAATTACATTATATCATACTTAATTTAATACTATGTTAATTATACTACTATAATGTAATATATATAATAATATATTATATATTAATTAATATATATATATAATATATTATATTATATATCATATATAATTTATATTACATATATATATTATAATTAATATTATATATATATTAATAATATTAATTAACTTACATATAGCATATAATAATATATATATATATAAAATATATTTATTAATTTAAATATTATATTATTAATATAAAATATTATAATATATATATATATATAATATATATAATATATATAAATATAATATATAATTATATAATATATATTAATTAATATATATATATATATATATTATATACTATATATATATATATATATAATATATATTATATATATATATTTTATTAATAATATATATTTATATTAATATATATTATATATATATATATTATTAAATATATAATATTACTATATTTAATATATATATTATATAATATATTATATATAGAGTAAGGAGAAGATGAAATGAGTGAGATATGCAGTTTCTAATTATAGGTAGAGTACTATTAAAGAATGAGTCAGATTATAAAGTCAAAAATAAAACAATTATCAATTATAATATTATATTTAATTGCAAACTTTAATAATAACATTACAAATTCTCCTGTGCTTTTGAAGATCTGTAATACATCCAACTGATAGTAAATATCACGTAAGTAAACTGTTGCACACTGTTAGTACACATAATAAGTACAAAAAAGTGTATTAATAATAATACCCTCCATTATATTCTAAACTCATATTGTAGTGTTATAATGAAGTTGCTTATGACATATATGCTATATTATTTTATAATATATGGTACTTATTCTCATTCTAATTTTTCTTTGAGAGTAATCTATGTACCATAGATATATAGAAGTAGAGTCACTGTACTGACAACATAGACTTACATCACAAAATACGGTAATTTTATAGAAATTAAACTTTGTTCAACATAAGTCTTTATCTACAACTTTTATATTTTCAAAGTTTGCATACGTAAATGTATGAATTTAATATATTAAATATCTGCTTTCATGAATAGCAGCAATATTTCAACCTAAAAATATATGCCATAAAAAAAAATAATAATTGCAATATTTAAAAACTTTTCTAAAGAAAAACAAACTTTGCAGTAAATTAAAAATTTTATGAAAAGAAAACATTTGAAATTGAATTTCCAACGAAATGAAAAGAAAAGAGTAACTAATTTAGATAACTATCTTGCATAAATTTTAATAAATTATTATCTCTAAAGAAAATCTAAAAACCTGAATACAACTTCAATTACTAAAAGCAAAATAATATAAAGAAATTTCCAAATCTAGCAACCACTTGTAAAGCGACCATCCTTACATGACATCATTACTATTTCGATAAGAGTTGCCATATATCGCAATGCAATAAAAAAATATATATATTTCAATCTTAAACTATTAAAAAAATAATATTTCATTTTTATTATTATTATTTCCAAGGATAAAACCGAAAGCAAATTTAAACAATAAAACAAAACAACAATCAAAAATCAAAACAAAAAATAAAAAGTGTATTTAAAAATAAAGTTCTCGCACAAATAAATACAAGATGATGCCATGTTTAAAAAAATATATATATTTTTAAACTTTTAAAAGAAAAATATAAACTATAAATAAAACAAAAAAATATAATAAATAATTTATCAATTAATCAAACTAGTTAAAATATGCATAATCATATAATTATAAATTCATGTGATTCAGAGATTAGGAATGTACTTACTCGGCTTTATTATAATATTCACAAACCCCATCCTCTCTCCCCCCCTCCCCCTCCTGTTCATCCTCCCCCTCCCCTATTTTCAATTTGACTGAAGGTGATAGCTTGCGAGGTTCGTTACTATGCGTACGATTGCATAAGAAAAAATGAAAAATATTTCAATATAATCAATATATATTTTCAATTATATATACTGTATTGGTAAAAATCAATATTTGGTAAAATATAAATTACATATAAGTAAATTCTAATATCGTTTAAATAAAAAAAGAAGAGATAAACTTGTAGATACCCATTAAAATGCACATTTATACTAAAGACATCTATTTAAGAATGATATATAATTTCTGAAGATGATTTTATTAAGATATATAAATTATATACTTGTGAATATATATAAAAACATAAATAATTAAATAAATGATAATATATAAGATAATAGTATGCTTAAATAATATATGTTCTTTTTCTTTTTATTAAGTACTGAGTTTATGAGATAAGTATAATTTTAACACGTGTGACCTCCGTATATAATACAGTCCTTAAAGAAAAGAACGATCTCTTCCCCTCTACGCACTCACGTTCCAAATGTTTCGAAGCAGAAAAAAATGAGTTTAAAATTCACGGTATTATGCAAGTGTGCAAGTGTATTTACATTGTTGCAAGATCCCAAACTTCCCATTTTATTTTTATAAGTATGTATAACTGAGATTTTAGAAAGTTATTCTATAAGACGTTAATCATCATGTATACTATATCGTCTTCGTTTATACTATAAGATATATATTTATCGAAGAGAAATATTTATAACAGTGTTTATTTATAGTCCTCAACGTTTCACCTCAATGATCAAGAAGTTCTAAGTAGTTCACCGAGAAATAATAGATTATACAGTAAGCACTTGCCAAAATGAGTCTATACAGATATATATATACTATGATAATAAAATCTTCACATTGAAAGTTTATTCCTTTCCCTCTTCGAATTAACAAATGAAATAGCACGAGTAAAATGTCATGCGTATCTAACATCTACGTGTCCTCTCTCGTCACTTCTCTCTTCTCTCTCTTCTCTCCTCTCTCTCTCTCTCTCCTCTCTCTCTCTCTCTCTCGTTCTCTCTTCTACACTACTATTCATACTACTGTATCCACACTAAAACACTCCAACCCTTTAGCTGTATAAATTTGTCAATATTAGTTTGATAAAAATTTAAAAGAGACTGGTAAAGTATTTAGACCACCGCTGACCTTTGCTATTCTTAATATCGAAGTTATAATTAATCAAATTATACTATGCCTCGTAATATTTTTGTATAGTTTAATTCTATATGTACCAAATTAATCAGTCAGAGAATACTGGCACTATTAATATTTTATTTAAAAATTGATAATTTTTCTTTTACCAAATGCATACGCGACTGTCGTAAAAAGATTCATTTTTTCATTAGGTTGATAATCATAAACGCCCATAAACACAGGTTGAAAAGTTTGTAACAATTATTGGCGCTTCTTTTCTTTCCGTTTTGATAACCATACTATCCATACCGATTATTCTAAATTAAATATTATATATTTAATTTATTATATATATTATAGTTAATAAATTGCTTATCTTTTAGATAGATATAAAATTTTTATTTAATTAATAATCAATCTAATTAATTTCTATATAAATATATATTGAAAAAGAGATATTATTTAGTATTATTAAGCATGTTTCGAAAATTGAGGATACTATCTTCTTGCGTAAAATTTCGAGATGAGGCTTCGTCTATCTGAGTGATAAAAAAATACCTAAATAGGAACACAATAGGAATAAGAGGCATACAATGCATCTCCTTTATGTTGCCCTTATGAACTATTACCCCAGCTCGATATCCTTAGAAATCAGAGTGACTCTTGCCCCTCTAATTGTATGCTATATCCTGTGAGAATCGACATACAGAAATCAAAAATATACCTTCACCGAGACGACTATGTATTCCTTCAATATGCAATAAATTATTGCGAGATAAGAAGAATAAATGGATCTGTAATGCTCTTTAAATATCTTAGCTGTCCTATTCGGGCCTATATACCTCTAAGAATTCTGGTTACAATCTACACACATTTACTTTATTAATTTTTTTAGTAAGGTTCCAGTCGATTGCAAATATTTTTGTACAGAAGGTTGTCTTTATCTATCCTTATTGTATTTGAATGGTAGAGGCGCGCGTGTCTTTGCCTATTCTTCCTTCGTTTTAATATCTCTCCTGCGATACATCAACTCAGCGGAGAATTGAAACCTTCCTCCGTATAAATATGTGTAATTTTAGGATAAATTATTGTAGTAAGTTATATTTATATTCAATCATAAAGCCTTCGGACAAAATCTTATATAGGAGATCTATATCCCACTAACGTTATCATCTGTGAACCAATACCTTCTCTCCTTGCATATGTTACAATATAAACTGTAGCACTCAATATTATTTGATTTACGTATTAATTAGTATATAATTATTTTTATTAATGTTTTGTTTTATATAATTGAAATAATATATATAACATAAATCAGGTCTCTTACTTATGTTGGAAGTATGTCCAGTTACTAGACATAATTCAACTTGAGAACCAGGGGACCACGAGTGTATACAATATTGATTACATTTCATTGATACTATATATTATATAATATATATATATATATATATATAATGAATAATATCTATCAAGGTATGTAAATTAATACGGATATAGCCCATATTAACGATTATATTTTAGTACATCCGTGATTGATTCCAGGCGCTGGAGTATCTATCAATCATCTGGTTTTTGATTAAAATATATGCACCTATATCTTTTTTATTTTCAAGAAACTTAAGAGTTTGTACTAGCCCTGTTATATAAATGCATTATATCATGAAACCATCAAACCGGTTTAATTAAATTTATACTTTTAAATCTCCCTTCTTACTTCCTTAGTATACTATATAAAAGACAATATATATTAATATATTTACACCAACACTATTATATTTACCCAACTTAAAGAAATATTAAGATTTAGTTTTTGTTTTAATTTTTTATATATATTATATATGACTGAATAACATTGCATAAAATATAAATATATATGATATAAATGAGTATATAAGAATGAATAATGTGAAAAGGAAATATTAGGTAGAATATTAAATTAGAAAGAATTTAGAAGAAAAATTTTAATAATAAGGGGAATTTACTTAGAAAATTTTCAAATTTAAAAATGAATTAATGATTAAAAGTTCATTTCAAGAAAATAAAATGTTAAGTAAATATGAATATAAAAGTATATAAAATGAAATTACTAAATGAAGGATTGATTTAAATATTATCGATCTATAATAAATGTTTTATTAAATAAAAATCTATCGTTACTATAACGATTGAAATAAGATAATTCTATATTGATACATATTATACATAGAATAATATATTTAACTTCATCTCATCAATATATAAAATGAAAATACCATTTTCTGTATATTGATATTAAAATTTGAAACTGAATCTTTATAATAGATTTTAATATTCATGGGATACGAAAGTCTTTGAGAACAAGGGGTTTACAAATCTAGATCTACTTCATAACAAATAAAGCTAATTACACCATGGTCCTCAATAATCTAAGTCAAGATATAGTTTCGAATATAGACGTGGTAATATGTTGATATTTTAAATATTTTTAGGTAAAGTAATTGCGTATATTGTATCTGACTAGCAGAAATCCTTATATTCATTTAATAATTATATTTGATGAGCTATTTAAATTGTATAATATATATATATCACTCATTTATATATATTTCAGAAATTAAACAAGATTTTCCGTTTCAAATATTTTTATTATTTGTGTCCACTATAAGTGATTTTTTGATTATAAAATATATAAATATATAACATGAGTATAACAGCGCTCCTTATTTCATACAATATATTAAAAAACAATCGTCAATGATTTAAGTTATGTCTACGTGGCATAAGCTCCCAGTGCGTACACTACTTTATAAAGGAGACAAAAATCCGAATGGTGGTAATGTATTATATATGATTTATTAATATTTTTTATTTTTTTTTTCAAATAATTACTTAGTTATTTTTTTTTGAAGAGCTTTACTTGGAAATTTAAAAATTTAAATCAATATATCACTTTTAAGAAGAATATAATTATATTCTCCCATACCCCATATATTATCAGGGCTCTCGAACCGTAACGATATATATATTATATAGTGGAGTAATGAGTACAGTTAAAAGTAAAGTGAAAATGTTTGTATAAGTAAATATTTTTTATTTCTAAATCATATAAGGTATAAATAACTACCTAGGGTAAACCAGTCAAATAGTAATTGGCAGGAGTTACGTATAGGTGAGTCTACTTCACGTATCCTCTACCTATAGTGGAGACGTATGAGGGGAACCATAAATTCACACTCTCACCCTCCTGCAGGTAGATATGATCTATCACTAGTATAGTAAACACCCTAGCTATCTATACTTGGAGTTCTATAGTCCAGTGTTATGATTCTTGTTGGTGCTTCACATAATCAAACTCATCCCATAATCTGAGTTATAAAAAGTCGCCTCTCAAAGTTTCTCAGCGAGTCTTCTCGGTTCATACCCTCAGCGCTCCTCAACTTATTTCGTCTGGTGCGCAAAATCAATGTCGTGAGTTCTTTTATTTTAGATATTTTATTACATTGTAATTCTATGGTTTGAATTGTAGTTCCCGATTACGAGTAATAAGAAAAAAAAAAAAATAAAAAATAATAAAAAAATCCCACCAGCACTCTACACCACTTGTTTCTCTCATATTAAAATCCATACTAATAACTAATAATTTACACAACCATATATTGAGGGTCTCTCTGAGACACGGGTTGTCGTTTCTACAGTTATTGCGCTGTGGTTTGTAGAGAGCACAGAAGACGTAGAGAACGATTGAGGAACCTAAAGTGATAAGGTGGCGAACGTTTCATACCCCGTAGTATACATTGAAAGTTATGTGCTTCTGCGTTGCTTAAGAATGCACTATACCGCGCCCGCGATTCTCACGTACACATATTGAGACACAAGAAGCTGCCGTACGAAATGTAATAAGTACTCGAAATGTAGCTTAATCCCCGGGATTTGACAAGGTTAATTGTACCACTAACCACTGCATTTCGTATTACCTAACTGTATCAGGTGAGATAGTTCCTTTAAAAATCTTCTATAATCTTGATTCCCCTTGTCCGATGTCCATTCTAGAGCCCCATTGATTATATATAGTGATTATTATATGTTCCGGGAAATATTAATTTTATAATATACATTATATTATCTGTTTAGTAGCTAGTATAATGCTTTCTATTATAAAGCAATAGAAAAAATGTAAATTAGTAATAAAAATATAAAAAATATAATATAATATTAGATATACAAAAAAAAAAAAAAAAAAATACCAAAGTATTAGAATGGCTCAATTCTCCTTATTAGAAAGTAAAATTTCGGGGTAGTATTGCTGTTTATCTGATTCCATGTTTAATCCTATAATATTTTATCACTAATCAAAACAGTAAAATGTTTAGTAGTGTAGTGTCCCTAACCTTTGCTGAGGGTGAAAGCTTTAACATAAATAGTTTTTTCTGACCTCATCCTACTTTCGAAATGAATAAAAATATTAATATATTTACTATACATTCTTTGTTTCATAACGTTAGTTTAATAGTATATAACTCAATATCGAAATTACTAATGATAATATAAAACTTATACGTAACTAAAATTTTATTAATTAAATTTCAATAATTTAATGCTACTATCATATTATAATAAATAAACTTATCATAAAACGTTATATTCTAATACAACTTATTAAGTAAAAATAAATTTCAATATAAAATTAATTAATACATATTATAATAATAACTTTTTATTCGTCCCTAATTAACGTCTCAAGATAATAAAACTCTATATATAGGTTTCTATTTTAATAGTAGACATTTCATATGAGTTCAAACACTTAATGTTGTCTATACCACAAAGCATAAGTAAATATTTATAGACGTACTAGAGAAAGTTAAACTCAAATATAAAATATTTAAATTAGTAATTTTCATTTGCTCATATATATATTTAAATTTACAATATACTAATCTATAATTTGTCATGGTCCACGCCAGAAAAGATTCACTGACTGCTCAATAATTCCATCAATATATCCAAATCATAATTTTTATATTTTTACTTTAACCATAAATATTAAAAAATAATCTATATTACCTAAACTCATCCGCAAATATCTATAAATTTATTTTGAGGACCAGGTATTTTATAATACCTTAAAGGTTATTATATATACCTATATTAATAATATATATTAATATATTAATATTATATATTATAATATATAATTAATATATTTAATAATAATATATATATATTAATATTATATATAATACTAAGAAATTCTTATAGTCTCCATCTAATTTCAATTGGTATCCAATCTAAATAACTTGAATTACGAGCCGTAAAAGTTATAGATATAATACTATATAGGTATCCGCGTTGAGATTATAGTTTGGGTAATGCGGGGAATATAATGTCGTTATATATGTGAATTCTATGTCTTCATATAGCCTGCAGCTGATCGCGATGGTGGTGATCGTGGTCACGTTAATCCCCACATTTTAACGTGCGCCCATATCGCCGACCGCGTTGACAAAGTTCAGCTGCCTCAGCGAGATTATGAAAAAGTATTAAATGTATGCGCACCACATTTTAATTGAGCGCTCAACTGAATTGCAACATTTACACCCGAGATCCGTAGTGTGCGAGAGAGACACATTCGAGAGATATTAAAAAGAGATTAATTGATTTGTTGAGAATGAACCTGAGATAGACCATTTATTTGGTACCGATTTGTTGTGAGTCATAAATCACTTGCACACGAACTTTTTACCCAAAATTATTCATAAAAAATTAAAAAAAAAAATGTTTTTTTCCATTTTTTTTTAACTTACAACGCGTTTTGGCGCTTTTGTAAACTATTTTTTAATAATAGTTTTTTATATAAATTTTATATTTTGTGACTTCGTCATATAAATATAATTATCCTTGATACTATCCAATTAAACAAACTTTCACCATGAACAAAATATTAAATAAACATATTTTTTATTTTTTTTTGTGTGGGAGCTACATAGACATAAGTCTCAGTTCTCACATCAAATTTATGCTTCCATTAGAGGGCATTCATTAAAAATATTTGAGCTAGAGAAAGAAATTTTTGGAGAGAGAATTTTTTACAGATTTTTCCCCATTTTTTATAGGGAGAATTTTATTTTCCGCTAGGAATGGAAGAAAGAAGAAAGAGATGAGAGAATAAGAAATCAGAGAATAAAATACCTTCTCCTTTGATATGTTTCTTTAAAAATATTTATAGTAAAATAAAAGAGTATGAATTTAATAGAATAAAGATGAATATATATATGAGTATATATGTGAAAATAATAAAAACTCCTCATTCAATTACTAATAATTTTCATTTCTTTTCATTTGAATAGGTGAATAACTATCTGCGAAACATAGAAGTATTCCCTATACTTTATGAATCTCTGTGTAGAGATGATGATAAGAGAAGAAATAGTACACCTTTAAGATTCTACTATTAATGTGTCTACATTTTCCCATTACTAATAGTACGAAAAATTCTTTGTTTGTTGTTACCAAGATTTCCACGACATCTTATTACAGAATTTTCAATTTTCGTTATTTTATCCAATGCTATTAGAGTTTTTATTTTCAAGATATATTTATCTCTAATAACCATAGTTTTTCTATAAAACCTAGTTTACTTTATATATACTTATAATATATATTAGCAAATTTAAAAATTATTTATTTATATATATAAATTATCAATCCATTCTGCACATGAGTATCGAATTAGCTTGAAATCAAAGAGATGGTCGAGATATTTTTAAGTTATTAAAAATAACATTATATTATAAAAACTAAAAAACAGGATAGTCGAAATATTGGATTGTATATCATATAAAATTATTATACTCAGTGCTTACCACATGAGTTTTTAGTTACCAACCACAGTTTTCTCCACCAGTTTTTTATATACCCTGTATTATTAATTATATACATATATTAAAAACTTACACTCAGAGTATAGCATCTTATTTCATTGATCTCCTTTTTCTAGACTCACGAAGCATCTTAGCAATGATTTCCATGAATATAAAATTTTAACCTTAACTCCTATATTTTATCTAGCGCACCACTGTTTTCTCTTTCTTTATCCATCGTCTACACTTAGCAGCGCGTTCCTGCCAAGCGTTTCCATGCAGGTCGATATCCTCAAAACATTTTTATATTGAACATTAAATATTACATTTATAATCTTTATATATATGATAGTTTTGATAAATTTTAAGATCTGTTTTGAGGATACTAAGCATTCATTAAATGTACTTCGAACACACATAAATGAAATCCTGTCTAGTAAATATATATTTACTTGTTACCAAATTAATAGAATATATACATTGATTAATTATAAATCTATAATCAATCAATTTTATAAATTCTTGATAAATTTAAATAATTTAATTTATGTTGTAATGGTGTTTCAATAGTGATTTGTGCCTTTCTGAGGTATAAGTACTTTGCTAAATTTTTATTATGAATTAAAAAATGCTATCTTTATAGCTATAACTAGCAACAATTTTAGTGTATCATCCAAGTGACCTACAATATAGTCTATTGGGTCAACAACAAAAAATAACATCGTATTAAATAACAATTACGGTGAAGATATCGTATTATATTATATATTATAATATTATTATTAGGCTATAACCTCCCAAAAATAGTATACTATATAATTAACCTGAAGGCCTATATAATGTTATAATGACTATAATGAGAATCCTAAACTCTGATTATAATTACCTCTTCTCTTTTAGTATATTTATTTATATCCTAATTCTCTAACTATTTAAGATAAGAGTTAAGATAATTTAAATTGTAGTCATGTAAATATAATTGACGATAACATCGCCTCAATTATATTATTAGTTCTATATATACATATTATCTTGATCGATGAGTGAAGAAAATTATTTAAGGCATACCACCCTATTAAAAACCATTAATGACATTTAAATATCAAATTAAAACACTATCTAAATACACACCTTCAAGACCAGCTTCGCGTCTCATACATCACACGATTAGTTCTACCGGGGTATCCCTTAGAGAGAGCCGGGCATTAAAATCAGTTACCCATTATAAAATAATAACTACCTTTTATACAAAGTGCGACAGAACCTGACAACACTGATTGAAATTTTGATATTAACATTTGATAAAATTATATAATATCATATATGTCGGATAAGTGATTACTAGATATTTACCTCTTACCCTAGTAAACTGATTATTATCTGGACTGCCCAAGGCACAGCAAAAACAGAGTTGGTATCTGGCCTATTACCATTCACGCGATAAATTATAAAGTAATTCGAAGTCTTCTTAAAAAGAGATTTCGATAGCCCCGCAAAGGTCCAAAGTATGACCTTAATATTAAAGTTAACTGCATTAACCCCACCAAAATATGAATACTCTGATCTGTATGTCTTTAAAGCCGATTGTACATTTATTTGTCGAGTCTATAAATAAGTCATATAATAATAAAGGCTACTGGAAATGAGACGAGAGAGACAATCTTTTTAACAATTTTTCAGCGATTTTATATTCTGGGCAAATAATTGCCTTCATCATAATGTGACAATAAGTGAAAAAAGTATAATAAAGTGAGATATTAATGAGTCATATAGGTTAAAAGACTTGAGTAACCCTTGATTTCCTTTTTATGAATATTTAATAAACACAGGCCCTTATCATGTTAGAGGCCTATCATGGATACAATCAATTATCCCAACAATATGAACATAATAAACTCCCCTAAAAAAATGCTGAGCATACTTCACCTTATTCAAATAATAAATGTAAGGGACAAGGGCCCAATTCCCCAAAACAATCGACTATATTAAATACAAATGTAAACTCGCCATCTCAAAAGTCCAATAATAAACAAAATCTACCTTCGAGTATATATCATATCTGTTGATGTCAAAAGACTTAGCGCTTCAAATCGATTTTTAATTAATCAACTTAATAGGTACATATTTAACACACCAATTTATGATAAATATGTCTTAACCCAATCATACAAAACTAGAATCCCATATTATAAGTAACAATCAAATAATTAATCAACATCGCCTTCAGGATATGTAGATAATCACAACTCTCAGCGTATTATATATAATAATTCACATAAACTAATCATCCAGCGATAATCACGAAAAAATAACCCTATAAAATGATCCAGGTTGTCATAGAAGAGAGCGGATGTTCAGGTCCCCCGGACTTACCGTACCGACGTCGAAAATAATTGTAGGTGCTGTATAATTTACTATTAGACATACTCCGACTTGCAAACGGCAAAGCATACAATTCGCTTCCTAATAAATATCATTATATTTGTGCCGAAGGTGGTGTATTATTATAAGTAGACCATCCCCTATACATACTACGATCCTAAAACAAACTATAAAGATTTACACTTGTCAGTATTTATCTATCGATATAGCATCTATATACGCTCTTGTGTCCTCTAAATATAAATAAAAAACCCAAGAATTAATAGGAACAACGTGTTATACCCCAATTCCGCTCAAACCACCTAAAATCTAATATTCGAAGTGTCCATATGTGTTTACTGGCTCTGTGAAACCATGGTGAGCGATTAATAAATAAATAAAGGAGACAAACACCATTACATAGTTCGTAAAGTAATTAAATTCGACCTAACATGAATCTAAACTATCTACTAGTTATGAATAATCGGGAATCATGGCTTAAATATTAAACTGCATTCTCACTACATTCACACTTGTTAAATCTATCTATAATATACGGAATTAACATAATAAAGGCACTTCACTTCAGTACATTAGATGTTAGTCACTCTTAAACATAATCCCTAATAATGAATATTACCAAGCGAGGGGTGTTCCGTATATCTTTAGTATATAATATGATTAAGATAGCGCCTTCCAATACCGATATATATATACTAAATACCCTGGGCTTTAAAGATCACCACGACAAATTATGCTCATGACCAATATATCGATATCCGACTTTGGACATTACTTATGAGTTCTTATAGAAATGTATCTTACCTCCTCATGTGAATACCTGTAACAAATCCCCCATTTTCTTACACCAATCATAATAGAGATAAAATAAACAATGTTAAAATTTGTTAAAAACAATCAAATTTAATAGTATATTATTTGTTATATATAAATATTACTTATTACTTCTTATATATAGTATTAGTGGCAATAATATAAGCTCAAGTTATACTTTATTTTATTAGCTTTCTATTTAAGGGCTCAAAGTCCATATTTTATTCGATATATTACTCATAAATAAATAATTAGTTTTTACCCATATATCTATATACATAAAAATATTATACATCATTCCTATTTTATTACTCCATCTATTAATTAGGAGAAATAAATCCTACATAGCTTATAGTTGATAATAATCTTCACTCCTCTCTATAATGAGGTGCAGAAAAAGACTCTTTAATATTATATAATCCTATTCACTCCCTTCGAAGATATCTCATAGATATGTAGTGAGGTAGTAGTATAGAGTTGTAATATAAAAATGCGCATATCATATTTCATTATTACATATATATATATCAAGAAGAAGAGTAAATTATATTTAAGATTTAAGTCATAAATTAGCTAGGTGGGCATTGAAAAGTTTTAGTTGGTTTATGCTATTATGTGAAAATTTGAAATAGAACTACAAAAGTACATAATAAAATATAGTAGAATTTACCTCAACTGAGGTTGTATGATAACATACACTAGTCTATTTCGAAAATAATAGATATTTATATAAGTTCCCCCTCAATTTTAACTAAAATAATATGAATTATAGTATTCACACTCATGAAGACTTGTTGAGAACGTCATCACAACCATTGATAAATATTAATTCAAATATAATAATTTTTTAATCTTTTTTCAGTGAGTATATACTTTTTATATATATGATTCGTCATAAGTGAATATAATAATATATTATAGATAATAAAATATTTTATTCCTCAGCTGAGGACTTCCCCCCCCTCCTTCTGTGATTATAGGAAAATTGCAATAAGAGATGAGGATAATATAAATAAAAAATACTTACACCATACGTGGTGTACATTGTACAGTCTACCAACTTGAGAGAAAAATCTGCGAATGAGCAGTTTACTCTTAGCTGAAAATAAAAGCTTACCTCTGAATTCATTATTATAAAGAAATTATTATCTCTTGCATAAATGGAAATATAGTATAAGGCTACATACCATGGCGTTTCATAAATTATCTACCTCAATATTACAGATAATTATTTCCTTGAGTCTAAACAGTCGGTAACTATATTTATATAGTTATATAGATGTACTGAAAACGGTTATCAGGACTGAAACCCGAATGATGTTAAACTCGATATTTATATCGAAATTGTAAATATAAGTGAACAAGTACTGTCCCTTTGACTTCTATTCAGAGGATAATAGTATATAACCATTGTCAGCCCCTCATCCTCCATACCTGAACGAGCCAGTTACTGATGAGAAGTGGAGCCCACCATAACCTTTCCCCATAATACACAGAGGTGGGAGTATATGTCTGTCTATAGCAGTATCATATCCCCGAACTTAAAGCTTAATATTTTTTATACAAGCTGGCTAACAAGAATCATAATAAACATACCAGAGTTATTATAAATTAATATTTACAGTTAGGTTTGCGTATTCCAAATCTCTAAGCAGAACATATCTGGAGAATTAAATTCTTTTATTAAAAAAATCAGCTGCAATGTAGAATAAAAAATACGCATATAAAACTGCCGTCACGAAGTTATGATTGAAAATACACTTTTATTATAAGGTATTAATTTAGTAGGCTAGCGATATGAGAAAATATCTACTTGCATATATAGAGCAAAGAATAAGAGAACCACCCCCTCAGCCCCCAATTGCCTATAGTAACATATAGGTTAAAATCAGCTAGTACATTTGTAGGTAAGTTCGAGGGTCTGAGAGCGATATAGGAAAAGCGTTCCTCGATTTTAAACGATTCGCAGCCTTAATGACCATCCATTATCACCATGTCATGATTAAAATCCCAAACAGCACTGTACTAGACGAAGAAAATATTTTGCCCAGTCTCTGATATGCATAACAAAAATTACTGCTAACAGTTAGTGCGCACAAGCCAACCGAGGAAAGGAGAAACTAAAAACGTAATATAAATGCAGACGATTATACTATTAGAAACTCTAGATCGCCTAATTGACATACTTAGAACAGGTGGGGATTTTAATTATTTATTTATTGTGTTTATGGAGTGCTGTGTTTAATGAAATCAATCATACTCGTTCTTCTATTGTTTCAAAGTAATACTCAATAGTGTGGATCTAAAGAATAGAGAATAAGATACGCATCTTGTGTCTTACAGCGTACATGTTCATAGTAATAGAATGGTTTTGCAAATACTTATCTATATTCCTTTTTATAACATGATGTATTAACCTACCCACATGCGGGCGTCCCAAGACCTCGAAACTCCTAGATTAATGGGCCAATTTATTTTATATACTAATTAAAATAACTATAATCAATAATGTTTTTATTTATGACACTTTTAACTGAGCAGTTTGATCATCTACTCCTCGCCACGGGTTTTTGTCACCCGTAGTTATAAAGAGGCAAAATGCTTCTACAAAAAATTGGAAAATTAAAACCTTGAACTCGGACCAACATAGGATCGCGCACCATATGCAGGTCTCTCGGATCCTTCAAAAGAGAGTGTGAGAATACCTCGATGTCGCTTATCTTCCTTCTGTTTCCCAAGAATGGGTCTGCAATATAAAAAGTTGCCCATGAAAATGACCACTTAAACCTACTGGCATAGTACCAGTGTCATGCGTGAAACTCACTAGACCATTTTCGATGGCAATCTGGACCACATGCAGACTATATAGTACCGTGTTATATTGTAAGTCTACTTGTAGTCAGACTCGACACCCCATTATATCAAAAGATTAATTATTTAACGTATATAGATAATAAGTTAATACACACCCATACTTAAGTAATAGCTTTCCATACCCTACCGTAATTTAGAACTATATTAGGTAGATATCTATTACCTTCATCACATGGTAATAAATATTATTTATAGAATAATTTGATGAAATAATATTAATAAAATAATCATTTATTTAAAAAATTAAATAATGCTTGCTTAACTTTATCAATCCTTAACCATGATGTTAGGTAATTTTTTTATTCACAAAAATCATATACTCCCCACCTTTATATCCAAGAACCTATCTAAATCTTGGCAACCTGGATCACTATCGAAAAAAATAACTAAATCTTCTCTTTCATGTTCAGTAGGAGGTATGTATCGTACTATAGTGTCCCATGCTACGATAGAACTCACAACCCTACACTGACAGTCCTTGCACCTCGCTATCTCGTCAGTGAGTATAGTCATGACATGTAATATTAGCTATTTACTTAGATATTTTAATGTAGACAATCAAGGTCCTATATAACTTGTAACTCTTAAATCACCTCATAGACTTAGTCCAAGTCTGGATAGATATAAATCCTTCTCTTCAATTAAATTAAAAGAGAAGATTTAATAAATCTACAGCTGGACTATATTATACTTACCTAAGTTATATGAAGTAATATATATATCTGAAACAGTGGAACTATTATACTTCTTATATACTATATAAATAATTTAATAAAAATAACAATAATTTTGAGTATCAGGTTTATCAATTATAATATAATAAAATATTTGTATATAAAAAACTCTGTAAATAAATCCTCCCATAAATAAATCATTGTTAAACCTGAATTCTTATACTACCAATATAAAATATAATCTCTCGTACCGTAATGAATTAAAGAGAGTGAAATTACAAATTTTCTATATTGTTACCCAATATGGGAAATAATAATATATAACATATTAAGTTAAAATTATTATGAGCTATTTTATCAGGCTTGAAACAGAATATAGTTTATTATTATACAAAATAAAATATATCACCTCACAACTTATTTTTTGCATTAGTTCAAAATCTATGTAACTCTTGATATGAGAACTAGTAATTTCTCAAGTAATTTTTATACTTTAGTGTATAATAGAAAGTGATATCTAAGTGAGATAGGTACTTTCTATAATTAGTCTCCTTTTATTTGACTACCAAAATTTCCTATTATTTGCCTACTAATTCTGCTCATATTATATCGACCGATTCAATACTAAAATAAATATATTTCAATCTGACCTTTTTCTGACTCACAAAAATTGTCCATTATTATTATAATATCTTTAAAAAGAATAAATTACTATCATAGAACACAAGTGATTCATAACAACAATAAATGAGTAGTTTTTATTTTTATTATTTTATCACAGATATTACTTATAAGAAACTAATTCTTAAAAAATTAGTACAAAGCACCATGCGAATTTATTGTACCTAATAATCAGAGTTTTTACCAGCCTCTTTACCCTTTGAAGCGATCCTGCCTCACATTCATATTGTATTGCTTTACGCTTAAAGTAAGTAGTTATAAACACCAAACATTTACTATTTTGGAGTTGGATATGTATTATATAATTATAATTAAACTTCCAAAAACAATCGACAAAAAAATGTTTAATATATTAGTAATTATTTTACGCATTGATGTCAACGACTCGACAGTCCGATTCTCGAAGCTCGTATTTATAACCATAAGCTACCATGAGTAATCTTTATTTAGAATACAATTATCTGCCGTTTCATAATGGGTATAAAGACGTAGGTGTCCCCTCTGTCGTTTATTCAGAACGCCACCTACTTTCATGCATAATGTGATTAATATAAACAAAGAAAGTTTACTATATAGTATTTTATGTCAAAACACCAGTATTTAATAATAAAATACAATATAGTATTATTATATATCTATACTCCATTAGCTAATAAGGATTATTAGTCATCAATCCGCTTCGATAGCATTGACCTATACGCAGATTTTTTATGTTAGATCGAGCTAAAATATGGAGTGTTAACCATAAAAAACTCCATTTGAAAACGTACCTCTAACTAATTCACTCATATCACTAATTATGTAAATGAATAGTTATATAAACAAATTTATATAAATTTATGAATAGTAGAGGCTATAGGATTATTATTCTGATTATATGCCTAGTTCACTCTCACATATTTGTATGAGTAGTGAATTGTAACCTAATCATAAAAGGCTGAAATGAAACCATTGCATTGAACCTGATACATATAACATGTCTTACAGTCAATCTCAAATAAGTTGCATCAATATTGAAATACAAATGCACTGGTAGATATTTTTGTGTTTAATTATTTGGTGGAATTGGCATTCATTGCAGATAGAACTGGAAAGTGATATGTTTTGGTTTGAGTTGCAGTTACATTGTGTTGGTGAGCAAATTTGAAATAGCCTTGAAACTAATTTTGTTTACTTTATAACAGGTGTTAATATCTCGAAATTATCGTGGAGATATTGATATGGGAATCATTGAGAAATTTATGCCTTTAGTGATGGAGAGAGAAGATGACGGTCAACTTGCTCCTATTGTCCAGGCAAGTAACCATATTGGGATGTGATGTCCAATTTTTTGCTGCTACATTAATTTTCAATATGTTAAAACGCTTTTAAAATATTATTTTTATACTTAAATATTTTTATTTTAAAATATTTTAAGGACATTTTGTTTTAAATTAATCAGGAAAAAAAAAAACACCATTACATTTATTTGTACTGTTTGGTGGATAATAACAATAAAATGTTGATTTGTATATACAGTACGTTTGTAGTTAATAGAATGATAACATTTATATGCTTCATTATGTGTGATAAATTAATTAATTTAGGTAACTAGAGAATATGTTATCACAATTAATTAGAATCCATTGAGATCCTGTATCACTGTTTTATATTCTGTCACAAAAGATTTTTTTAGCAATGAAGATCTTGAATTTTGCTTTTGCGTATCTACCATCTAGAAAGAAATTTTAAAGATTTTTTAAATTCACTAAGAAGGGTGTCTTCTTTGCCATAAATAAATTCAATGATAAAATGTGCTGTAGCAGACTTGTACTAGCGTCCACGCTGTGCTAATTAACACTATCATGGCTCTGCAATTATTTTTTTCTGAGCAGTTTAGTTTTTGAAAGTGACAACTTTTGTATCTTACTGTTTAGTTGCTTTTATATTTTTTAAAAAGAGGATAGAATTTACTATCTTAAGCTATAAACCTCCACATTAAAGTTTGTCATTTTTATAATTATATTTATTAACTTTACTAAATTTTGCATGATTTTTTAATAACTTTTTTTTAAGCATTGTTTATATATATTTCTTCTATATATTTGAGAATTTGAAATAGTATTTATAGTTTATATATTTTTATCTAGTATGTACATAAAATATTTTTTAATTAGTTAACCCTCTAGTATAGGGTTGCATAGGTAGGTGGACGTTATTTCCTAGTTTTAATAAAAAGAAAGAAAAAAAACGATGCCTACAAATTTAATAAGAAACTATTTTTTTTTTCCATAGGTTCCTGAAGCAACATTTTGCTACGTCAAAGTTAGTAATTTATATGTGGTGTCGACTACGAGAATAAATGCTAATATATCCTTGGTGTTTGCATTTCTTCATAAGTTAGTGTCAGTATTTTCAGAATATTTTAAGGTTAGTGTTTGATTTTGCTTGGGAGTAAAATTTAAAAAATTAGCTATGCCTATAAAAGGTTAAATATACATAATATATATATTATATATATTATATATATATATATATATTTATATATTTATTATATATTTTCCTCTTTAATATCTTCATCTATATTTATATTATATATAATATATATATATAATATATATATTAATTATTATTTTTATTATTATTATTATTTTCCTCCTCCTATCCCCAGATCTATCCTACACCGGAACAGAAAAGTAGTAGAAGAACATGGCGCAAGTCGAAAAGAAAGCCCCCCCCCCTTACCGTCCTCTTTATATTCCCAAGTGAGAACTCATCCCAGTCAGAAAAAAAATCCACCCTAGAGGTTTCACAAGACTGCAATGGACCCTCACTGTGGTATCTCATCAATGTGGGGTTTATCCTCTGGGCAAAGCCCACAACCATACCCACTCACAAAACTCCGCCATTCACTCCTGTTGTGCACCTTTCTTCTCGCCTCTGCTAAACTCACATTCCTCTCCTTAAGGCATTCCTTTACTGACTCAATCCACTTTTTCTTCTGTCTCAGAGCTGGTCGATTCCCAGCACACTCACCACTATACATTCGCTTAACCAACTGACTATTATCTATCCTTTCCCCGTGACTAAACCATCTCAATTTACTCTGGTTTATTCTCTCATTTATGCCTTTCTTCACCCCACCCAACTTCCTAATGCTTTCATTCCTCATATCAATTCTTCTCACACCTAGCACGCCCCTAAGATTGTCTATCTGAACACTTTGTACCTTAGATCTATACTCTTATTCTAGACCATAGTTTTACACAGGTAACAACATACCATCAAGCAAAACCCTAGCGCACTCAAAAGTTCACATCCACCAAGGATTTAATTGCACCAGCCACCTTCCTACCATTGACAACTTTCCTACTACATAGTGCATCGTCCGTTCTCTTTTCATCCAACATATATCCTAAATATTTGATCTCAGATACATGTTCCAGTAGCTCACCATCTAATATGACTTCACACCGCGGAATCTCCTCACTCATTACCATAACCTTACTCTTATCTACATTTACTTTGAAACCTTTTCTTTTACACACCCTGCCAAACACCTCTACCAATCCTCTCAAGCTCTCTTCAAATTCACCACCCAAAACCAAATCATCCGCATACAATAAGCAGGGCACCCTCCACTCTCTTCCATTCTACATTATTTTAACACCTTCCCCTGCCACCCCCATCTCTAATCTTTCATAATTCCATCCATATACAAATTAAATAACCAAAGAGACAAACACATCCTGCCTCACTCCACTATTAATATTAAGTCAATCACTTTCGACTTCATTTATTCTTACACACAACACTATCGTCATACATACTTTGATTCTATTCAGAAGCCTACCACCAGCACCATATATCACTAACACCTGCCACAAAGCTTCCCAATTAATCCTATCATACGCCTGTTGTAAATCCATAAAACCTAAATACAATTTATTCTTCTTATTTTCTCAATCATATGTTTCAATGCAAAAATTTGATTCACACATTTTCTACCACTTCTAAATGCACCTTGTTCTTCACTAGTCAATCCTTCAGCCACCCGACGTACTCTTTCAACCAAAATACCAGCATATATCTTCCCTACAGCACTCAATAAACTAATTCCTCTATTGTTCCTACAGTTCCCCTTATCCCCCTTACCCTGATATAAGGGTACTATTACTGCTCTCCTCCAATCTCTTGGAACTATACCCTCTATAAATGCTTTGTTACATAACTTCCAAATCCATTCAATTACCATCTCACCTCCATCCTTGATCATTTCACCAGTAATTCCATCTATGCCAGCAGATTTCCATTACCTCATCCCCCCTCCCCAAAATACCTATTTCTTCATGAACTATCAAACCCACACCCATTCACATCAACTCTTCATTACTGCCAATGTTATGCAGATTTTCGAAATGTTCCCTCTACACTCATCTCACATCCATTTCAATTTTATCAGTTACGAAAGCACCACCCCTATTCATTATTCTATTCAGATTCCCCTTACTCTCATTCTTAACCTTTCACGCTTACTTCCAGAAAGCTTCCTATTCCCTTGTAAGTCCTCTTTCATCCTTCTTCCAAACTTTTTATTTACTTAATTTTTCATCCTATGCATGCAACTTGTAGTCTTCCTTTTTTCCTCCTTATATAATTCCAAACATCTTTCTTTGGAGACCTTATCATTTGCTTTTAGTACATTCAACCACGCCTCTTTTTTTAACTTTTAACCGCTTGCATCACCTTCATTCCAACATTCACTTTTGAGATTCTTACTTCAGGGTTCACACTTTCTGGAAAGTCAGGGAAAAAAAAAATTGGTCAGGGAAAGTCAGGGAAACGTTTTAAGATATGCTGAAAGTCAGGGAAATTTTAAAATTTCAAAACACATGAAGAATGATCCATGGATCAAGTTGCATATTTTTGATATATTTTTTTTCCTTACTGTATAATTGTGGAATAAGAGATGTATTTGATAAGTGAATGAAAAGGATGGGCAAGGAATGACATTCTATAAATCTACTTCTATCCTGTTCTTTCTATTTTTAGTTTCATTTTACCCCTACTTATCTTCCTATTCTGTTCGTAGAGGTTGTTCCAAGTTCATCCTTTTGATGAAGTGATTGGTATATGGATGTGTTTTAGACTGTATAACTTATGACGTAATCTGTTTAAATCTTCTTTTTAGGGATTTATACTTTTTGAGGTGTTTTTTTTTTTGAGGTTTGATGAAGTGATTTTGGATTTTTGTGCAGTTGAGATATTTATATATTTATTATATAAAATGACTTCAAACAAAAAAAACTAACTTTAACGACCAGTGGTTGGACCGTCAAACTGTACTCACAGTTTATCAGGTGCTTGGGTAAAGGACCTGATAGTTCCAAGGCATACTGTAAAAGTATGTAAAAAGAACTTTGATCTATCTAACATGGGACGCCAAGCCGAGTTTCACATTCAAAGTGGAACTAATGTTGCGAAATTCTTTTCTTGAAGCTGATTTAATAATAGTGTAATTTTCAATCATCTCTTTCATTCTACAAATATAGTCGATGATAGAAGTGTGAATGGCAAGACATTCATCATCTTTCAAGACGCCACTGTCCTCATTAAAAAATTCAAGGATATTATTATCAGTCTCTGCCAAGTTGATATCAAGTTATTCTGGAGTTTTTATTAATGATTCAAATTTATTAATAAGAATCTAAAATGTATGAGTCTACTTCGAGAAGGGTTTCATTCACGAGACTCTGCAAAACATTTCTCTGCTTTATAGGGGAAACATTAAATTAATGTTTCCATATAGTGCGGTAGCTTCAAATTTTAAAAATGGGCTGATTTATTCTAACTTTGTGAGTAACTATGGACTTGCTCCTATTTTCTAGAAAGCAAAAGCACAATACACTCTACTTGGCAGTGAAGCTCATTCTACCTTGAATTTTAAAATTCAAAATATTTTTGGATGGTGATTGTCTTTCTAAGAGACTGATTAGTTTTTTCTTCTATAGCACCCTGGAAATCAATGTATGTGGAATTGTGGCAAATTATTATAAATTTGGACTGATATTATTTTCGCATGGAAATGCGCCAGTGCAAGGTATTGTTTCTATAAAATTAAGCAATTTTAGTCGGAGAACCTGAAAAAGAAAACATTAGTTGATTGCTCAAAGAATAGTGCACAATGCTCTAAGATCTCGTGAAAAGTATTCATAAAGTTCCTATCACTCCAAAAAATGTTTGACAAATGTAAGACCTTGCCCATAAGGAGATATGAGAAACATCTCAAAGAGTTCAACAAACCAAAAGAAGAGAATAAAAAGAGTTGAAAAAAAGAAAATTATCCATACAAATCTATAAAAGGAAAGCAGAGAAAGATGTTAAAACTGAAAAGCTTTGACAGAAGAAGACGCTATAAAATCAAAAAATTCAAGATGCTTGAGAAGAAAAAGTTACCTAAATCTCCCCATTAGAAACTTGTGATCACAGTGACTTTATTCAGAAGGTCTTTTAATAGTAGATTGTCTTTTTGATAAATAAAGTCTCGCAATAGAGGTACATTAGATGCATTGACGCTATTGGCGGAAGTTATAGGCTGATACTAAACAAAATTTTTTTTTAAATTCATCATGATGATAACAGTTTTTCTAAAAGTAAATTTTCAAAATTTAATGTATGAACAGAGTTAAATTAGGCTGCAATAATGCATTAATAGATTATTTATACGACCAAAATAAACGAAAACACGCTGGTCAGGGAAAATTTGCGGATTTGGTCAGGGAAAGTCAGGGAATTCACATTCAAAATTTCAGTGTGAACCCTGTACTTCCTACTTTAACACATTCAAATACTTCTCTTGCACTACTAACATAGGCTTCCTTCATTTGTGTCTAGATTTGCTCAGTTTCAACTTGTTCACATTCAACTGATTTATTTGCAAGAGCTCTTAAACACTTTTCCTTATTACCTTGCTCACTTAACTTCTCACTCTTAATTCTTCCCACCTCCTTCCATTACCTCTTTCCTCTCCATCCAAATCCCCCACTAATTTAATCTTATGTAAAACAGCATTATAATCTGATATTCCCATCCCCAGCTCCCTCATTGATTTAACATACTTCAACATCTCTTTCTTCACCAACACAAAATCAATCATACTTTTCACTTCGATACCATCTCTGTTTGCACCAACTCTAGTATACTTAGAAATATTCTTGTGTTTGTAGAAAGCATTACTTACACACACATACCTCTTTCCTCACAGTAATCAATCACCCTCGTGCCATTCTCATTTTTTACCGTCACCCCAAATTTACCTGTTATCCTCAAAGGTCACAGTCATGAATAGTGATTTAGGAAAGGGGAAGTAGTGGACTCCATTTAACCCATTTGAAAACAAAATCATTGTACAGCTTTCTTCCAACCGTAACAGCATCAACCAACTGAACCCAAGATTACTTCACATTTTTAGAACTCTGTTTCCTCCTATAAAGTTAAAGATAGACTTCACTATTTATGGTACGTCATATGTCAGTACATCTCACGACTGTAAAGGTGTTTCCTATGCTAGAAATTCGGACACTCCTGATATATTGCCAATCTCCTTTCCCACAACAGACTCATGCTACTGCGATCATCATCTCACCCACTGTGACCTTCCTCCTTGTTGACTGTATTGTAAAAGTCATCATTCTGTTGACCTCCTATAAACTTAATCAACAAGAATGTGGAATTTTACAATCTAGCTTGACTTTTCTTTTTGTATCCCGTCACAAGTATGTCATCTCAACTTACTGAACCTTCCCTTCTCTATTCTAATTCATTTCTCCAAAAAATTAACTTAGCTTTCAAACATCTGAAAGACATTCTACTCTTCTGCTAACACTGAATAAAACAGTTTAGCATTATCCCAATCAACGGAAATCTGTCACAAACCTTATTTGTGCAACAATTCATCTTGTGCTTTAATAATGACTGTTAGAATGAATATAAATTAATCTACCTACTTAAAGTATCCTCCTTCACCTACTCCTAATTGTTTCATTTTTTTTTCTCTCTGAATGTGTTTACATTTCTTTATTATTAAAATTATAATCTTATCATTTTTATTTTTATAATCTTAAGATTACGCATCACTGAATCCCCACACAAGTTCATAAGTTGCTCAAACAAAAGTCTGCTCCACTCCCTTTTCTGTAATTAGCCAACCCGTGTGAACCACTTTAGTTTATCTTTATAAGTTCACTAAATTAATTATGGATATATTTTAAAAGTTTCATATAATGTTAATATATTTATTCTGCAACTGTGAAAAACGGAAGGTAAACTAAATTAAGTAATAATAATAAATAAAAATGCTTTCACGTAGGGGGGTATTGATTCTTATGATGTTTTGTTCCTGGTGTTGAAACTTGGGACATGGCTTAGTGATAAGAACTAATACTAGGGGGGGACTTTGTACACCCCTCTGGCCCCACCTTCTTTTAATCCTCTCCCTCCACCACAGTTTTTGTCTAGTGGTAGCTGGGTTTGGGTCCCGCTGGTACTTATTTATACCTTATAAATGCTCATGCATGCCTCAGATTCCCAATGCATGTTTTAGCACCCTACCCACAGTTATGGGGAAGCAAAGGATAGGTGATGGATGAATAACAACACCTTATAATTTCAATGAATTATTTTTTTTCTTTTTCTATCATATATTAAAAACTTTTACCCTATTAATTCTTATGTCAGCAATAACAACAGTTATTTACTCGCCCTTTCTAAAGTTTTTTTTTTTTTAAGAATTCAAAATTTTCATTTAGGCAGATTTAGTTCTTAACAATTCAACTCTAAATCTAGAGTGGCCTTCCCTTATATTCAAAGGTGTAATGCCATTTTATGCTTACCTTTATTTTCGCCTTTCACCACGCCCTGTCTCCCCATCCTTTTCTACTTTTATATTTGATTAAACATTTTATATATATATATATATATATATATATATATATATATATATATATATTAATATTATATATATATATATATATATATATATTAATATATATTATATATATATATATATATACCATAAATATATATATATATAGTATATATATATATATATATATATATATATATAATATATATATATATATATATTATATATATATTTTATATATATATATATATATATATATATATATATATATATATATATATATTCTCCTCTTGGTCCATCTTCAATAGAAAGGCCACGTTTCTTATAAGATATTTGCAATATCCACCGTCAAAGAGGTAATCAAAAACTGTGTTCTTTGTGACACGATTGTGGGATATCTCAGGAGGAGATATTCTGTTGTCCCTGGTTTTTGTAGACATCATTAGCATGTTGAGGTGTGGTGGGTTATGTATTTGAATCTATGTTTTAAATCATAAATTAGAGAGTGCTGTCCTGACTTTAATCTGGCCAATGTGTTGTGAAATTTGCAAGGTAAGGGTGCTCATGGAGTTTGATTGACGATTATCGAGATATTTTTGTGTTTTGATCGTGTTCATATGTTTATATAATGGGGTTTTGATTAGAGGTGGTGGGATGGTTCCAAAGATGTTTACGTATAGTACTGAGCTGCTGAAGGGTAGAGTTTTCAGACTTTATACCCTCAAAATGATTTTTGTAGCTAGTTCTCACTTACATATTTAAAGTGTTGGAAGAAAAGCAGCATGTGATCTTCTCATGTCTAGGTGGTCTTGAATGAAGAAAACTTTTGTTTCCTTGTGTAAGTGTTGGTTTGGTGTGGTTTCAATGCAGCTTATAATGATTTGTTATTGTTTTTTTTTTTTTTTTTTTTTTTTTTTGTGGGGGGGGGGGGTTATTTTTTTTTCTTTTTATTTGTTCATGGAGAATGTGACAAGATACTATGCTTTGGATACGTAGTAAATTGTGAGTCTTATTAATTGTTTAAATGCTATTATTATTTTATTATTATTATTATTATTATTATTATTATTATTATTATTATTATTATTGGTTTATTGTATTGTATGAGTGGAAATTGGGAAAAGTGAATGGTATGAAGATAGGAGATTTGGTTCTTGGATGATAATTGCATTCTTTCATATTTGGGAGATGAAGTAAAGTCCCCTTGAGTTGTTTTAAATTTTGGTTAGGTATGTATTAGCAGAGGATCCTAGATGTTTTAAGAATAAGTTGGAGACATTATCAGGACCTGTGGCTGAGATGTTTTAGAGCACTTGAGTTGTGTCTTGAGAGAGGAGAAGAAAGTGAATGAGGATGGATTTTGCTCAAAGCTTTTTGTTAGAGCCGTCTGATGGTTTCTCTATTCTTGTGGTATGTTGACTTAAAAGAAATGTTTTAATGATACTGAGATAAAATATTTCAAGGCTGTTTTGTTATGGTCTTTTAAGACCTTTTTAATAATTGGCTGGTTATTTTTGGAGTTTTGAAGTCGTTTTGTTATTTGTAATGTTCTTTTGCCATCGGGATTAGTTAGGCTATTTTGAGGATATTCTTTGAGTTTGTTAAGATTTCTGACCTGTAATTAGTATTGAGGTTTGATTATTTATGGGGTTTATTTGTGTGGGGAATTCTATTGTGAAGTTTATTTTCTTTGCTTTATTAAATTGCCAATTTTCGGGGTTTAGGCAGAGTTTTTAGTTGTTTCCTGTAGCCCTGTAAGCTAGATGCTTTATTTATTATTTTGGCAAGAGTATTGATGGCATAGTAATTTCGATATGAGTCATGTGAGTTTCTTTGAGGGGAAAAGTGTGTAAAGTTTGCTTTTTGTATTTTGTGTATGTGGTTGTTTTGTTTTGGTTGAATTGGTTGGTTAACTATCGATGAGATTGTTATTGAGACATGATCGTCTGCTAGGGTCTGTTTCTGTTTGCCATGTTATGTTTGGATGCAAGTATGATGAGAAGGTCACGTTAGTAGCTGATGGGTACTGGTTGACTTGTTGGTTGTGCTGGTAGTTTTTGAAAGTTTAAGATATTTAGCGTTTCCAAGGTAGCAAGGATGTGAGCTCCTTTTTGTTTAATTGATGGATACTAAGCTATTTGATGAGCGTTAAAGCCGTCAGCTATGATTAAGTTAGTAATTGTGTTCAAAGGTGTTAAATTAGGTTTATTGTTATTGGGACAGTATGTTGATGTGATGTGTTGATGTTGATTATGGATATGAATTTTGAAGGATTGGATGTTTAGGATGGGGTCATTTAAGAGATTAGTTGTCATGGTAGATTATTTTGTTTTTCATTAAGGTGAGCAGTGTGTGATTGAACTGTTTGTTGTTTGTATGGAATCACACCAATATAAGGAGGTTTTGGGAGTATTTGGAGGGGTGTAGAATTATTGCTATGTTGATGTGGTTGGTGAGGAATATCTTTATTTTATGTTTTTTTTATGTAGTCAATTAATATTTATTTGTAGGATATTGATCTATGGTTTGTTGGGGTTTATATTTTTTGACACATTGAGATCAATGGAAGAGGGGGTTGCATATTACACAGGACCATGTGTGATTTTAACTAGGTAGTATTTTGAAAGAGGAGCATTTGTTTTATGTGGATCCATTTGTTACAGTATGAGCATTTTATTTGGTGGTTGGCTATTTTTGACTTATTTGGAACATACTGGGCAAATAAATGTATCTGATTGTGCCAGGGTTTGGGCATATATCCCTAACATGTTGCAGTAGGGGGAAGGTGGCTGCTGGGTTGTCACCTTGAATACAGTGTAGAGGGTGTGAAAAGGGTAAGAAATAACCTGGTCACTCTGTAGCGGATTTTACGCTAAAATAATTTGAATCAAGGAAGGCGTGAGGCTGTCTTCCAGGACAAATGAAAGGAACGTAAATCAATAAAAAACCATACACCTTAATTATTACACAAAAAAATATATAGACAAAAATCGTACTTTTTATATTCAGAATACACTTATACTACTTATTAAGTATGAAATGTTCACGCAAACACAGAATCCAAAAATATTAATTCACAAAGGTATTCCCAAATACCAACTTTAACTATAGTTTACCACTTACCAACTACTACAATATACTATATACTACACACTACAGTATTAAACCCAAGTAACCTTTAAACATACAATATATATATAACGGAATAGAAATATATAAATAAAAAATAAATAAATAAAAAAATATTAAAATATACGAAAGCATGTTAATTCGAAATAAACTTAGTTCACCAATTATGGTGCCTTTAATTGTTTGTAGTTTTTAATGTTTACCACTTAGGCACCATATTGTATTTTGGTACCACCTTTTATTTAAGTTGTCTCACAGGACACGTATTATAGTACCGGTTATGGTACCTACACTCTTTATTTTCAAATTTAGTTTTTTTTAGTTTTCTAAATTATGGTACCCTTAAAATGGTACTTTTCAGTTGTTTTATTTTCAAAAATAATCAGTTTTCTCTATACTTTCTTTTATTTTTCCAATTTTATAATTTTCAAAATATGTTACAAAGTCCTTTTTCTATTTATTTTCCAATTTTTGATTTTCAATTTTCCAATTATCAAGCTAGTCTTTAGTTTCCCAATTTTTTCTTTTACTTTTTTAACTTTTACAATCTATGTAGTACCACAGTCCAGTTACTACAATTGTATCTTAGGTGTACCGTACCACAGCCACCGAGAATTATGGAATACAGCCACAGGAAACTAATCCAGTCGTCGCTGGACAACTGGCCACAAAAAAGAATAAAGTTCCATAAAAGAGAGCAGTTCAAAAAATGCGATGCCTCCAAAAAGCTAAACACTCCAAAAAAAAACGAGGTCACAAAAAAAAACTGGAACAACAGACAAAAAAAAATAAACAAATTTTCATATCAGACATACATATAATGAATGAAATAAATTAAGGGTAAATGAAAATAATAAGGTTAAATGAAGATTAAAAGTTTGATGGCAAGAATCTAACAGACAAAAAAACAGGATTTTCATTATATAAGTATAACTTAAAATATAATAATTAAACAATGAATATCATTAAATCCAAATAAATTTTCTATCAATCAATTTTTAACATCAAAAACAAAGGCTTAATAAAATGATTCATTTAGAATTCAAAACTTTAAATGCTAAAAAATTCAAATTCCAAAATAAAAAACAGTCAATTATTTTAAATTAAAAAATTTTATAATAAGAAAAAAAAATTCAAAACAAAAAATAATACTTAACAGCTACCTGGCCAATGGTGTTGACCAGTTTTTTCCTACTTCTACAGACAGTCGGAACTTTCACCAAAGTAGTCCTCCACCTCAACTTGACAAACGACAGTATACCCCAATACTAGACCTCAGTACTGCAAATTTAAAATAAAAAAATCCACTACTTTAATACAATTCACTATATATAAATACATAAGAATATTAATAATAACCATAATAAGAATAATATTAATCACCATTAATTCAATTAGTCATTAAAATAATAACAGATAAAAAAAGACCCTTACCAAAGAAGGATTTCAAATCCGAAAGAAATCCACAAACCCAATTCTCTTCGCTATGCTTCAAACAATCAACCATTACCATTCCACAACCACAAGACTGTCCACAGTACACAGACTTTCCCTAAAAGCTTAGTTAATACCTAAATTAAATAATTCCTAAGGAAGAAAAAATAGATACATGAAAAAAAAATCGATTAATCAATCACACTCATCTACAATCATTCACAATCGTTTCATTCAAACGTGAAAGAGTGATGAATGCCGCGAAACTAAGAAGACCAAGGGAAAGAGAACTGAAATGGAACTTACTTCGTTGCGTTCAGAAACACCCATCACTCACAGGCAAACACAATTTTCTCCCCTTCATAACACCTCATACATGACCAAAATTAAAAAAAAATACCCCCCAAAGAATATAAAATATACATCATATGGTACCTATGAAATATGATACAAAACCACTAAGGGCAGCTCACTACAACTCCAGCCGGTGGAACAGGAGGGGGGCTCCTTTTTGCATTGACCTGCTTTCTCAGGGAGAGGATGGTTTCAGATTTTTGCAACAAGTTTGGTATGAGATCTGCTCCCCTTTCTGTCGGAGCACCCTCACCACTTTCCCTGCTGAAGTCACCAAGTGAAGGCAGTCTAATCTGATATATATATATATATAAATTATATACAAATATATATATATTATATATAAAATAATATATATATATTATATATATATATATATATATATATATATTATATATATATATATATTATAGTATATATATATATATATATATATATATATTATATATATATATATATAATATATATATATATATATATATATATATATATATATATATATATATATATATATATATATAAAATCACCCACCTTCTTTCCCCAGACTGGGGGTAAGGTGTATCACATGCACTGAAAACTGAAAAGTAGTAAAAGAATATGATGCAAGTCGAAAAGAAAGCCCAGCCTTCCCGCCCCCTTTATACCATTAAGTGAGAACTCGTTGCAGTCAAAAAAATCCACCCTGAAGCTTCACAAGATCGCAACGGACCCTCACTGTGGTATCTTGCCAATCTGGGGTTCATTCCCTGGAACAAAGCCCACAACCATACCCCCTTACAAAACCCTGCCATTCACTCCTGTTATGTACCTTTCTTCTCGCCTCTGCCAAACTCACATTCCTTTCCTTCAGGCATTCCTTTACTGACTTAATCCACTTTTTCTTCGGTCTCCCAGTCAGTCGATTCCCAGCACACTCACCACTATACATCGGCTTAACCAATCAACTATCATCCATCCTTTCCATATGACCAAACCATCTCAATTAGATTATTCTCTCACCACACAACTCCCTAATATGTTCATTCCTTATTTTATCAATTCTTTTCACACCTAACGCACCTCTAAGATTGTCCATCTGAACACTTTGTACCTTAGATCTATACCTCTTATTCCAGACCATAGTTTTACTACTATGCTTTAACACAGGTAACAGCATACCCTCATGCAAAACCCTAGCATACTCCAGACTTAGTCCCTTCACATCCGCCAAGGATTTAACTGCACCAGCCACCTTCCTACCATTCACAACTTTCCTACTACATTCTACATCATTCATTCTCGTTTCATCCAACATATATCCTAAATATTTAAACTCCGATACTTGTTCCAGTTGCTCACCATCTAACATGACTTCAGACCTCGGATTCTCCTCATTCACTGCAATAACGTTACTCTTATCTACATTTACTTTCAAACCCCTCCTATTGCACACCCTTCCAAACCCCTCTACCAATCCTCTCAAACTCTCTTCAGATTTACCACACAAAACAAAATCTTCAGAATACAATAAGAAGGACACCCTCCACCATTCTATCATCTTCCCCTGGCACCTCCACCTTTAATTCTTTCAGAACCCCCATCCATATATATTAAATAACCAAGGAGACATAACACATCCTTGCCACACACTTCTATTAATATTAAACCAATCACTGTCGACTCCATTTATTCTTACAGACTCTTCACTATGGTCATACATACTTTTGATGCCATTCAGAAGCCTACCACCAATACCATATATCACTAACACCTACCATAGAGCTTCCCTGTTAATCCTGTCATCCGCCTGTTGCAAATCCTTAAAACCTAAATACAATCTTCTAAATATAGATTAATATATATAATATATAGTATATATATATATTATAATATATTATATATATGTATTTAAATACTTATATATATACAAATAATATAAATACAAAGATAATATATATATAATATATATATATATATATTTTAATTTTTTTTAAGGAACTTGAGGAAGAGAGTATAAGAGATAATTTTGTCTTAATTTACGAACTTCTCGATGAATTACTTGACTTCGGGTATCCGCAAACGACAGACAGTAAAATATTGCAAGAATATATTACACAAGAAGGCCATAAACTTGAGATTGCACCTAGGCCACCCATGGCAGTTACTAACGCCGTTTCTTGGAGATCAGAAGGTATCAAATATAGGAAAAATGAAGTGTTTCTTGACGTTATCGAAGGGGTCAATTTATTGGCAAATTGTAATGGCAATGTTTTAAGATCCGAAATAGTTGGCAGTATCAAAATGAGAGTTTATCTTTCCGGAATGCCCGAGTTACGTCTTGGACTTAATGACAAGGTTCTTTTTGAGTCCACTGGAAGGGGGAAGAGTAAGAGTGTGGAACTTGAAGATGTAAAATTTCATCAGTGCGTCAGACTGTCAAGGTATGTAGTTGAAATATTCTTTTATTCAAGTAAATGTTTTTAATAAAGGTTTATGTCCATAGTTTAATGATTTCTAAGCTTATTCTTCTGTTTTACATAATTATGTTAAAGATACATATGTACTCTAGTATTTAATTTCACAATATTTGTATTAATTTTTTATAAATAGGTGTTGGAATTTTTTAATTTATTGAATCAAATTACTTCATCGAGTAGCCTATTTTGGTTTTTGGATTCTGAAATGGATTTTTAGTATACAGTATATAAGAAAAAAGAAATATTTTTTTATATTTGTTTTAAATATTTTAACGGCATAATACATTAATTTTGTAGCCCTCAAATTTAAGAATTGAAAATATATTTTAAAATATAAATCTTAAACCATACTGATTTTTAATTATAATATTTATCTATTGTAACGTTCATGCATATTCTATCATCAGCACCATTTTGCAGGTAACTTTTTGTTAAATCAGTTTTTTTTTTGCATTCATCCTGACGTATACCAGTGTTAAAAAACCTTGCCCACTAGACCACATTGACTTAACTCCGTATATTGAACACTATACTTTTTTACATCTCTGCCAAAAATGTAGTATATTCTTTTGGTACCCGGGCCAACAATTATGAATGGCCCTTCTATATTTTTTGTTGAAAATATCTAGGAATAACATAAATATGAATTGGGCAGATACTCTGGCGGAGTTATGACCCTGCTCTTTGTTTATCTTAACCACTTTTATTGGCATTCAAAATATCAGTTTTCCGTTTTCTCGACTTACTACTTTGTATAGAAGTTTCTTGTTCTTAAATACTTCCTTAGACTAATGAATTTTTTGCTCCTCATACTCTTTTTATACTATCTTTATTCTGAAGCATACCTTCATATCTTTTTAAAATTCCTTCATCTCTTCAAATCATTTCCTTAACATCCAATCCATCGTATTTTCTGTATTATCTTTTTCGATCGTAAACTCTTCAGATCCCTTCTTAAAATTGATCCATTTCTTTTTCATTTATTTTTCATTCCTTTGTTGGGACTAAGATTTTTCCGATAAGAAAATTATCCAATTATTTCTTTTTAAATAACTTAAATGGTTATTATGTAGTTTCGAAGTGATAATGCTATTCAGGATACGGAAAGCCTAATTAAGATCAGTAGATATATTGTTAAACACGTTTACTATTTTAATCAGCAGTTAACAATTTGCGGAATAATAGGATTAGTTAGGTTAAAAAAAGCATAAATTCAATGTGCGAAAAAGCTCTTGTTACACATGATTGACATCTCCTCATAAAGTTCTTGCAGCAAAAAAATTGTTTAACTTATTAAACCATTTGAAGAAGTTGTTGTGGAAGCAAGCAAGGAAGAAACTTTTTTAATGATTATCCTTACAGTTCGAACTATGAATTTGTTTTTATCAAATTAATGACAAATAATTACTTCAGTAGAATTTATATCATAGTTGAAGAACTTAAATTTTCAATTGAGAAGTGTTCATCATATTTGGTAAACAAATCTTTGTTGGTCTTTTTTAACTAAATCATTAGAGCAAATTGAAATTTCAGGATATTTCAGGAAAAGAAACTAAAGGATTGGACATTAGAAATTTTCAAAGTTGCAGAGGCATCAAAAAATAGAGAAGGTGGGTGGGGTGATGTAACAGGAAAAACTTCGTCCAGTTCTGGGAATCATTAGGAATCTGCAAATATTTTACTTTTGACTTTCTTAAATTAATTTGGTGAATTATATTATATTAGTGCAATGAGAGATCACAAAGAAAAGAACAGGAAAATAACAAGTGTCATTTTTACTTGCAGGAGTTATAAGACCATTCAAATTTACAATTGCTACTAAAAACTATGACACATTTGACTCTCTGGTGTGATTGTATCTTAACATTATAGATTAATAGGGGCCGGGATCTAACCTGGTAAGGTGTGAAAAGTAGAATTACATAGCTTACAGTTTAACACCGCAGTTGTTAAAGCTCTTAAGAAGATTTTTATGCCTTGTTTGTTAGAATCGTGAGAAGCTTATTTTTGACATTAAGACATGAAAAGTTTAAAACTCTATATATGTATGTTCATGCGGTTATTATATTTTGTTTTATTCATTTTTGATATCCTGGAAATTATTTCATGTAATTATATTGCTAATTAAAATATAGGACTTTGGTAAAGTTATACAGAACATACTCAGTCCATAGAATGATAATGTTGCTCTAAAAGTTTTTAATATAAACCAATAATCTAAAATTAATATATTACCAATTAACTTATACAAGTTGATAAGATTACGTTAGTTTGAATTAGAGGTGAAATGAATATGGCACTTGCTGTTTTTCTGTCCATATATATTAATATATATATATTTGAATTTTATTTGAGTAGTAAAAAATAATAGTGCAAGGCTGATTAATTATGAATTAAATATGTTAAAAATGTAACTAACTTAATCAATTTAATGGTGTCCCCTCCACACAATGGAAAGTTCGTATTGTTGGCAGTCGAGAAAGGCCAGACACTTTGTAGTCACTGTCTCAAATTCATCTCTAAACCATTTTTTTTAGTTATTTTTTGCTTTCTTAGTAACAAACTCAACTATTTTACACTTATTATTTTTGGTAACTAAGATAATCATTAATTATTATTATTAGATTAATAACTATTTTTATTTATTATTTAGAATTTTATTTGTACCATATATTTTCATATTCTTATATTTTCTGCCATTTTAATTCAATCGAATTTGAGTATTGCTTACTTGATTGTGATTACTATTTTATGCACTTACCTGTCTCTCTCCTTGCCCTTTTTCCCACTTATTTTCTCTTCTCTACCCCCCTCCTTTCCATACATATTACGCATATGTTATCCAGGCCTATTTCTGGAGTTCACAGCCCAAGTTCCTTTCCTATTCTGTAGCTTCTTCAGGCGTTGTTCTTATAGCTTTTCTTGTGCACATCTTAAACTCCTTTCCCCAATGCGTGTTGAGGGTATAGAGGAAAAATCTGAGTATATTCTGCCTTTCCCGGGCACGCCTGTTTATATATAAGGTGACCCGTAACCTTGTGCTAATCATACTAAAGGGGCTGTCCTGCATTAAGGCGCATAATCATTGGCTCCGCGTTCATGTGTCATGTGGTGCGCAGGTATTATATTTTTCACTACTTTTGAGTGCCGGACGCAGTAGTTTCGGGAAGCTTTATTCATGAGTAAGCCTTCTCCATGGAGTGGAGCTTTTGAGCTCAGGGCATGAGAGTGGGGACTTTATCAGCGCTGAGGCGATCCACAAGGGGTGTGTTATTTTGCATCTTCATTGGTTTTTAATTTGAATATTTACTGTTTATTTAATATATTGCGGTGTGAAGTAAGTAATGAATATTTTTTTCTTATGAAATAAACTGCCTTAATGAAATAACGTTTTAAGAAGGCGATGATCTTACTATTTGGCACCTCCCAACCGTCCTTCTCCAATCTGCGCCAGATCATATAGTGGCTCCGTTTGCCACTGTTGCTGTGGGAATCCACAATCGAGTCCAGCACCTGTCCTGCCTATCGTTATCACGGCAGGTCACCGCTCACCTCCGTGAGCCCGTGGAGAATTCCTGTTACAAAGCTTTACAAAAAAAAAAAAAAATAATAATAAACTTTGCGTTACCATCTATAACTTAATTGAGATTATTATTTATCATTGTAGCCTTGCCTTTTCCATCTTTCTCTTAGGTTCTTTCATCATGACTTTTTTCCGTCATTTCTCTTAAATGACGTTTGTTTACGAAAACTTTAATCAGGATTACACCATTAACAATCCCTCTTCAATTTTGTTGTGAATTATTTTTATTCTGCATTCTACTGTTCAAGTAGTCTACACTTATAACATCTATCATGACTTCACTATTACTAGGATCAAATATTAAATTACATTCAATAATTAATAATAAAAAATAATAATTAAATAATAATATAATAATAACAAAAATAAACTAATAATATTGAATGTAATATAATAATAAAGGAACTTTCTCTTTATAGTATTGAAAAAAATGGATAGGACCATTTCTTTTATTCCTCTGATGGTTGAGACTTTGAATATTAATGTCTTATACCGTTTAATAACATGTAAGTTTGAAATTGGGATATTGGTATTTATTTTAAAAAATAGTACAATTTCAATTATGTTTATGCTCTATAGGGCTTTGGAACTGAGATATATCTTTGTTTATTTTTTTCTAAGCTTCAATTTCGTATTTAACTTTTTATATATTATTGCGCGAATTGAAGTTTATTACAAAAATTTGGGAGTAATAACAAAATAATAGTCCTCAGTATTGACCACCACTGGATTCGAGTGTCACTAAGGCATTTAATAGTAATGAGTTAAGTATTGCACCGGTTACCTATTTCTATTTGGCGAGCGAGACCACTACTGGGCTGAGCCCTTTTCAAGAAAGGGGGCAATAATTAATAAAAGGAAACAACATATCAAAAAGAAAGCGAAAGGCTCTCCCAAACCTAACGCAAATCTCTCAAATGAGCGCAGACGGAGGTTTTAAAGAGAGGGAGATTATATGCAGCAGGAAAAACACATGATGGTAGGGAGTTCCACAAAAGAGAGGTAGCTGGAAAGGAGGAAGGAGGCACCACAACGAGCAAGTCTGGAGTTTTCAATGCTCACATAAAATTCCTGCGCAAGCAAAACACCTCTTGCGCTACGAGGGCGTCGCAGTCTTGGTGGTATACGAGTGGTCAACTTCCTTGAACACCGCCGTTGTAATACCTATAAATAAAAGAGATAAGTGCACAACGTCAGTCCGCAGGGGTAGAGGGTCAAGAGAATTAGAAAGTAGGGGACAGTTTGTTATCTTTTAGCCTTAGACTCAACCCTGTCCAAATGAAGGGTGGAGCCAGAGCCACCCAAATGTGAGAGCAGTCCTCCATACAAGGTGCGAATACAGGCCCTTATATAATATATGTAAAGGCTTTTTATTTTTTTTTTTATTATTTATTTTATTCATAATATTTATATATAATATATATATAATAATTCAAATATTAATTAAATTTAATATTTTTATTTTTTTAATATTATATAATAATATATAGAGATTATATATATATAATACTACTATATATAAATATATATATGTATTTTATACTATATATTACCTATAGATAGTAGTAAAAGTATTAATATTATAAAAAAAAGTAATAAAAGTCAGTTTATTGGGGGTTTGTTCCGAAGAGGATTTGCGGAGAGAGCAGTAAATAGTACCACCTTATATAAGGGTAAAGGGAGATAAGGTGAACGGTGGAAATTAAGGGGATACATTTATTGAGTGTTGGGAAGATATAATGCTGGAGTGTATCTTAGTCGAAAGAATGCGTCGAGTGACTGAAGGACTGATTGGTGAGAACAAGGTGCGTTTAGGAGTGGTAGAGAATGTGTGGATCAAATCTTTACGTTGAAACAATGACTGAGAAAAAGGAGGAGAAGAAGAATAAATTGTATTTAGGTTTTATGGATTTGCCAACAAGAGTATGATAGGATTAATAGGAAAGGTCTATGGCAGGTGTTAGTAATATTATGGGTTGGTGGTAGGCTTCTGAATGGAAATAAAAGTATGTGTATGACGATAGTGAGGCGTGTGTAAGAATAAATGGTGTCAGGGATGTGTTATGTCCCCTTGGTTATTTAATTTGTATTGGATGGGGTTATGAAAGAATTGAGAGATTAGGGTGGCAGGAAATGGACTGTTAGACATGATATGAAGAATGGAAGAGAGTGGGGGTGCCCTACCTATTATATGCGGTTTGATTTGGTTTTGTGTGGGGAATTTGAAGAGGAGTTTAAGAGGATTGGTAGTGAGATTTGGCAGGGTGGTAAAAGGAAGGGTTTGAAAGTAACGTAGATAAGATAAGGTTATGGTTGTGAAGTGAGGACAGTCCTCTGTGTGAAGTTATGTTAGATGGGGAGCAGCTGGAACAAAGTGTCCGAGTAAATATTTAGGATATATGTGGATGAAAAGGGAACGGATGAATGCAGAGTGTAGTAAGGAAAGTTGTGAATGGCAGGAAGGTTGGCTGATGCAATTAAATCGTTTGGTGGATGTAAAGGGGCTAAGTCTTGAGTGCGCTAGGGTCTTACATGCGGATGTTGTTCCTGTGTTAATGTATGTGTGAGACTATGGTACTTGAAAAGAGGTATAGATCTATAGTTCAATGTGTTCAGAGAAAGGACAATCTTAGGGGCGTGTAAGGTGTGAAAAGAGGTGAATATAATGGAATAACGTGTAGAGAGTTATGTTGGTGTAAGAAAGGGGTATGAGAAGAATAAATGAAGTATTTGAGAGGGTTTGGTCATGTGGAAAGGATGAATGACAGTCGGTTGGTTAAGCGATATATAGTGTGAGTGTGCTGGGAATCGACAGGCTGGGAGCCGAAGAAAAAAAAGTGGATTGAGTAGGTAAACGAATGTATGAAGGAGAGAAATGTGAGTTGGCAGAGGCGAGAATAAAGGTGCATAATAGGAGTGATGGCGGGGTTGTGAGGGGGCATTGTTGTGGCCCACCTGGGCCAGGGGATGAACCTACACCTTGACGATACCATAGTGAGTATCCGTCGCGGTCCCGTGAAAGCTCTAGCGTGGATTTTTCTTGACTGCGACGGTTCTCTCATTAATAGGTATAGAGGGGCGGTAAGGCTGGGCTTTCTTTTCGAACTTCTCATATTCTTCATAACTACTTCTCTTTTGCGAATGCTGTAACGCACCTTACCCCAGATCTTGGGTTGGAGAAATAGAGATAATGATGATATAATTATAATATATATATATATATATATATATTATATATATATTATATATATAATATACTATATATTATATTATATATATATATATATATAATATAATTATATATATATATATTAGATGGACGATTATGAAATTTTTGCCGATGACGATGACGATGACGATTACAGAGCAGCACATTTTGCCGATGACGATGACGATGACGATGACGATGACGATTAATTGAAAAAACTATTTTAAAAATTTTTCTCTCTCCTCTCTCTATTATATTATATATATATATATAATATATATTATATATATATATTATATATATATTATTTAATATATATATATATTATAATATTATATATAATATATATATATATATATATATAATATATATATATATTATGAGGACTGTGACAGGAGGGTCAGGGGGTTCACTCCCGAAATTATTTTAGCGATCAAAAAAAACTATTTTAAAATTTATTTCTCTCTCTCTCTCTCTCTATATATATAATATAAATATATATATATATATATATATATATATATATATATTATATAATATATATATATATTATTATATATATATATATTATTATATATATAATATATATATATATATATATATGAGGCTGTAGACAGGAGGGTCAAGGGGTTTCAACCTCCCGAAATTATTTTAGCGATAAATCAAAATTTTTAATTCCTTAAGTCTCAATAATAATAATAATAATAAATAATAATAATAATATAATAATAATAATAATAATAATATATAATAATAAATAATAAAGAATAAAAAATAATAAATAAATAATAATATAATAATCGTAATAATAATAATAATAATAATATAATAATAATAATATCATTAATAATTAATAATAATATAATAATAATAATAAATAATAATAATAATAATAATAGTAATCAATGAAAATGAAAAAGTATTTATTAATGGAAAATGAGGAGACATGTTTGTGTGTCCGTAACGATTTCTTAGGTCAAGTGGCTGTTCCTCATACATGTATAAAATATTTAGACCAGGGACTTAAATGTAAGGTTTCCAAGTTTGCCGATGATAGCAAATTGGCTACCTCAATAAGGAATAATGATGGATGTTAAAGTTTAAACGATAAGGAGGGAGCTGTAATCGTTGATGGGATAGCAGGTCATTCCTCTTCCGCTAAAATTTTCTTTGCCTCAATTCATTCCTTCCTAAAATAAATCTCTCTTTTCTCAAATCCATGGTTTCGATCGTGATTTCTCTGGCCATTCAGGGCTAGAGAGTGCCTATTGGGGGTGAAAAAGTCTCATTCTCCTCTCACTCTCGCAATTTTCATTCAGCTGAAATCGTTGCAGGGATACTTCTTAGTCGGCACAAGCTGTCCCTTTCATCAAAGGAAAAGCTCGCTAACCTCCTTGGTTCTCCTACTGACAAATCTTTCATCTCTAGCAACTTCCTGTAAATCTGCCTTTCCTCCTCTTATTCGATCTGATCATTGTGTGGCTAATTCTCCCACTGAAAAGGCTAATCTCTCGGCCCCTCGTCAAACTATAATTCTCTAATGTCTCAATACTAGCCTTTCGCGCGCGCGCGCGAGGAGATAGCTCTCACATGTCCATACCTATTCCGAAAAAAGGAGCCGCTCTGATCCTTCTAACTATCCCCCTGTAGCTCTCACTTGATTCTATCTAAGATCTTTGAAACCCTTCTCACTCACTTCTTAGATCATCTGGAAACTCACTCCGTTCGCCAGTACGGCTCTCGTTGCACGAGGTCTACTGGCGATATACATTCCTATCTAACCGATTTATGGTTTTTCGCTCTTAGGAACTACGGGGAGACCTGGGTGGTGGCGCTTGACATATCCAAAGCTTTGACCGAGTATGGCACGCGTCACTGCTCTCTCAAGCTCCCCTCCTTTGGTTTTCCTCCTTCTCTTTGCTTACTTATACCTAGCTTTCTTTCAAAATCGGCTCAATATATCGGCTGTTGTTGATGGGCGACTTCTTCTTCTTTTGCTGTCAATAGTGGTATTCCTCAGGGTTCTGTCTTAATCTCCTACTTTATTCCTACTTTTCATTAATGATCTTCTCACCTGCACCTCTAACTCTATCCACTGTATCCCATGACTCGAGCCCTTCAATCCTCAACTCATATTCAATTCTACTCCCACTTTACTTCTGGAATTGCCTCCGTCTTAATCTTTCCGATTTTATTCTCGCTGATGGATTGAAATAACTTTGTGATAATTCAATTCTTTAAAACCCAACTTCTACAAATCTCCTTCTCCAAAATACTTTCTAACTTCCCTGTCTCTTTCGACGGTTTCTGTCGTCTCTCCTGTTGACAATAATAAAACATCCTTGGCCTTAACATGAACAAAAAAAAATGTCTTGGAAATCCTCACATCACAACGGTTGCTAGGGCGGCAATCAAAGAAATGGAAGTTCTGTTTAGACTGGGAGACTTTCCCTTTTCTCAGTTGCTCCGCTATACAAAGATCTCATCCGACCATGTGGAGTACTGCTCTCATATCTGGGGGGGTAGGGTGGCTCTGTTCACCGGGCTTTTGGACAGGGTCGAATCAACGGCAAAAAGGCTTATAAACTGTTCTGTACTTTTTCCAGTTCACTTGACCCTCTATCTTTGCGCGGCGATGTTGGTGCTTTATCTCATTCTATCTATAGGTACCGCAGCGGCAACTGCTCGAGGGAACTTATCACTCGCGTACCACCACCTTTACGAAACGCTTTCGTAGCACAATAGTGCTGTAATCTGCGCACGATAATTGGTGTTTGACATTGGTAACTCCAGCTGTTTGCTGTGGTGGCTTCTTCTTTCCCACCTCACCTCTGTTTTGTGGAATTCTCTCCCATCCTTCGGTATTTCCTACTGAATTTAAATCTCCTCCTCACTTAAAAGCCTGCGTCTGTGCTCATATGCGTAATTGGCGCCTAGAAGGTGAACTTTTGAGAGTACTTCACACCCCCTCCTTGAATCGGGCTCTGTGCATGTGAGTGGTGGTGACAACTGTAAAAAAAAAATCCTTGAATGGGCAGATATGTGGCAAAAAATGAACTGAATCTCATATTCCCCCATCCAAAACATCATTCAGAATTACTAACCCAGAAAATCGTACTCTTTTCAACATTACCCTCAGATGGATCCATATGTCGCAACCACACAAATTTTGACCTTTTCAAACTTAAATTTAATCTTTAAGATTCTAGTACTCACACACACAAAATCCACTAGATCTCTACCACAACTCACTCAACAGAATTGCACATCCTTCTATCCCCTCTCATCCTTTCCACTGCAACACAAACACATTTCACACCACACACTCCCATTTCACGTTTCCTTTCATCTTTGTTTCAGTCACAGCAGGCAAATAAATTTTCCTTTCTAAATACATCATTCACCTCTATTTATCTCCTCAACATTTATTCATCTGACATTTTCATATACAGGTACGATTCATACATTTTCGCCGAAGGATAGACAGGGCGCTTACTGCTATCACTGACCTTCTCCGAGGCAGCATTTAGCAAATTCCGGAAAAAGATAAGTGGTAGTAGGCAGCCAACCTAAACTACCACCGTCCTTTAGTTCGCCTTCTAACGACACGCAGGATACGATGTGGGCAATTTTTTTTCCCATACACGTATGGATATAAGGGATAGGAATGTCTGTAAGAATGTTGTCTAGAAGAGGGGTGTCCCCACCATCTTAGTCTGGCTGCGTCCACCTTATTCATCATGGGTTTCACACCCACGCCCTCCCTCACTGTCTCGTTTCTCACTCTGTCTCTTCTAGTCTTTCCAATCACTGTCCTCAACACATTCATCTCCGCTGTCTGAATCTACTCTCCTCTCTCCCTGTCATGCTCCATGTCTCGGCCCCATACAACAGTATCGGCGTTAAAACACTCCCTCGTATATTGCTCTCATCACCTCTTTGTTCATATATTAATCTTTAAGATGGGGTATACTGCTCTTACATTCCTGCCATACTGCTCAATCCTACTGTAATTTCCTTGCACATCCCCTTCTCTTCCAAATGTGCTTCCTAGGTATTTATATCTGTCCCACATTTTTATCTCTCTAACCCTAGACGATTCTGACACTCCTCCTCCTCCTCCTCCTCCTACTTCTTCTCTTCTGTTTTCTCCACATTCATATTTAATCCAGCTTCTCTCAATTTTTCTGGCGAAACAGCACCATTTGCCTCAACCTCTCACCATCTCCACTCCAACACGCCAAATCTTGCGCCTCAACGACGGTGATTACGTCAATCTCTTCTAAACTCTCTTTTACACCTCTTATGACGTGTCCAATACGCTATAAACAGTATCGGCGACAGCACACTACCCTGCCTTACTCCAGTTTTTACCTCAAACCATTACTCGTTTTTATATCCTGTTCTTCTCCTACTTAAGCTATTCACATATGTTACTTCTTACTGCCCCTTATCAGTCTGTCATCACCTTCAATAATCCCTCCCAGAACTCTCCATAGCTTTTCCCTGGGTACAGAATCAAATGCTTCTTTCAAATCTATGAAGGCGATATATGCCTTCTTGTTGTATTCCCAATGTCTTTCCTGTATCATTCTCAATGCGAACATTAAATCGTAGTGCGTCTGCCCACCTCTGTAACCCCTACTGCTCTCACCTATCTCGGCTCTATTTTTGTCTTAATTTTCTTTATAATATTCTTTCATAATAACTTTGGCCATGTGATCATAGTGAATTTTCCTCTATATTTTACAAATCCTGCATCCCCTACCCTTTATAAATGGGACTACATTATTGACCTTCCAACCTTCCCGGCACTCACTACTCTCACACCCAACACCTGTTCAGAATCTCAGCATCAAGGCTTTCAGCTCCTCTCCTCCCTCCTTCAGCAATTCAATATGTATCCCATCCTCACCAGGAGTCTTTCCGCTCTTCATTTTCCCTAACGCCTCCCCAAATTCCTCCTCCGTTATTTCCTCCTCCTCCACTCCCCTTCGTTATTCCCTCCTCCTCCACTCCCTCTTCGTTTCTCTCCTCCTCCTCTCTCTCTCCCCTTCCTCTTCTGGCTGCACCTCCACATTCAGCAACTCATCAAAGTACTCTATCCACCTTTTGTTTTTTTCCTAAGGGCTTACCAATATTTATATATAATTATAATATTATATATATATATAATATATATATTATATATTTATATATATATATATAAATTATTATTATTATTATTATTATTATTATTATAATTATTATTATTATTATTATTATTAATTATTATTATTATTATTTTATTGAGTTTTAATATTATTCAAAATTCTTGATATTTGTTCAATTAATCGGCAAAATAATCGGCGAATTTGAACGAGACGTGAACGATGTAAAAAAAATAATGCCGATTTTTGCCGAGACGATGACGATGACGAATTAAAATCGTCCCATCACTAATATATATATATATAAATATATATATTAATAAACCTACTAAAATTTTCATGAACATTATATATATGTAATAAAATATCTATATATATATACTTATAAATATATATTATATAATATTTATAGAATATACATATATATATCATATCATGATTATATATATACTATATATATATATATATATAAATATATATATATATATTATAATATATATATATATATATATATATATAATATATATATAATATATAATATATATATATATATTAAAATCACGAAGAAATGTGAAGAAAGAACATTTTTAACCAATAACATTAAAATAATAATAATAATAATAATAATAATAATAATAATAATAATAATAATAATAATAATAATAATTTGATAGTTGATAAGTTGACGCTCGTGCTGTGAGGTTGTTTCGTGTGATTGGTCTTCCCTGTGTTATTTTAATCGTGTGTTTAATTTTTATTTTAGTTGTCCACCCATTTTAATTAACTTATTGTTCAATAGTGTTGTTTTAGTATTCATTGCTTTCCTAATATTTTTTTACGTATCTATCATCTTTATATAATTAATAAATGAGGATTTGCTCCGAAAATTTTACCTTCTTGAAACTTTAAGCTAAGTTTGGTTTTATTTTTTTACTTTTTCTTTTAAAGAGATAATATATATATGAATAGGATTTTTGGTTTTACCCTTTTTATTAATATAAGGTTTTAAATTTAAATTTTAAGGTTTTAATGCAGGTTTTCATTACGTTGGGGTACTTTTAAATTTAGCTTTTGTTTTAGTCATTTGTTTAAGTTATTTTGTTTGTCTGCGTGTGTAGATTTAATGTGTTTTAGTTTAGTGTGTAGATTTTGTGTGCTTTAACTCTCTAGATCTTTTAAATTTTCTGTAAATACGGTTTTAGCGTTTTATAATTTCCTATTTTAAATTTAGGTTTTAGCGTACAAACAATTTTATCATGATTTCACAGTTTTTTTTTGTTTTTTTTTGACTGTTTGTTTTTGTCTGTTTGTTTTTGTCTGTTGTTTTTGTTTTGCTGTGGCTGTGTGTGCGTGTAGGATGGCAAATTTGCACAGACTAGGACTTTCTATCGACTTATCAACATCCCGCGGCTTAAATCAAACTTTTGCCTCTGTGTATATCACCTCTCTAACTCGAACCTTTTTTGCTCTTTCTGAGACTCAGATGGCTAAAGAATTCATACCTCTAACTCCATTTTAACTATCCAACTACACTTATTTTAATAATTTCCGTTGAAAGGTGGAGTATGTGCTATTAAAATAAACATCCTATAACCGTCCTCGAGAATCTCGAATCCTAACTCGATGTTCTATGGCTTTAAAATCTTTCTTCCTTCTACTACAATAATCTTGTGCTTCTGCTACTGTTCTCCTAACAGAACAGATTTTCACGCCGTTTTTGAATATTTACTACTCTCCCGAGACTGTTATATCTTCTCTTCCAAATAGTGAGGTCCTCTATTTAGGGGATTTCATTGTACACAACACTGAATGGTTGGGGTCCTCTCAAACCGATTCAGGTGGAAGGAGGACGAATCATTCAGCATTTCACGATCTGGAGCAACTAATAAAGAACCCACACACATTCCGGATCGTCCTAACCAATTCTTGACCACACTTGACCTATGTTTCACCATGATCATTCTCTCTTTAAATACAACCATTCGCTCCTATGGTAAATCTGACCACAACCTTAATATTCTTAATTTTAATACTTTCTCTCCAACAGCTCCATCCTGCCCTACTCGTTTTTTCTGGCACTTTGATCGGGCCGATTGGGGGGCCTTACGTTGCTTCTACGCTAACTATAATTGGAATGACTGCTTGTCTCTGGTGACGCTTCGACTTCTGCCGATAAGGTGGGACCTGTAATCGTTGATTGGGAATGAGCAGGTTCATTCCTTCTTAACCTAAATCTTTCTCTCCTCAATAATCCATGGTTCGATCGTGCTTAGTTTTCTCTGGCATTCAGGCTAGAGATAGTGCGTATCGGAGTGGAAAAATCTCGTTCTCCTATCACTCTTGCTAAATTTTCATTTCTGCTAGAAATCGTTGAGGGATACTCTTCGACGAGCAAAAGCGGGCTTTCATCAAACGAAATGTGCGCACCTCCTTGGTTCTCTACTGACAAATCTTTCTGGCCCCTTGCCAAACACATCTCTAACAACTTCTGTAAATCTTCTTTCCTCCTCTTATTCGCTCTGATGGTTCTGTTGCTAATTCTCCAACTGAAAAGGCCAATCTCTTCGGCCTCCTATTTTCCTCTAACTCAACCCTGGACGATTCTGGCATTCCTCATCCTCCTCCTTCTCCTCTCAGGTGTCCTATGCCTTTGCCTGTGATTACATTCGATCGGGTGCATGGGCTCCTGAAATCTACGAACGTTAGGAAGGCGGGTGCCCGGATGACATTCCTCCCGATTTTGAGGGAGTGTGCTTCCGGGCTAATCCCCGCCCCTCGTTCACTATATGTCTCTGTCTCAATACTAACACTTTCCTCAGTGTTGGAGCGCGCACATGTCCAACCTATTCCGAAAAAAAGGGAAGCCGCTTCCTCCCTCTAACGTTCGCCCTATAGCTCTTATTTGTATTTTATTCTAAAATCTTTGAAACTCTTCTCAACTCTCACTTCTTAGATCATCTGGAACTCATTCACTTCTTTCCGATCGCCAGTACGGCTTTCGGCGCTCGAGGTCTACTGGCGATATACTTTCCTATCTTACGGATTTATGGTTTTCCGCCCTTAGGAACTACGGGGAGACTTGCGTGGTGGCGCTTGACATATCCAAAGCATTTGACCGGGAATGGCACGCGTCACTGCTCTCCAAGCTCCCCTCCTTTGGGTTTCCTCCTTCTCTTTGCTTATTATGTCTAGCTTTCTTCAATCGGTCAATATCGGCTTGTTGTGATGGGGCGACTTGTTGTTTTTGTTTATAGTGTTGTTCCGTAGGGTTTTGTCTTATCTCCTACTTTATTCCTACTTTTCATTAATGATCTTCTCACCTGCACATCTAACTCTATTCACTCATATGCCGATGACTCGACCCTTCATTCTTCAACTCATTTCAATTCTGCTCCTTCTTTTACTTCTAGAATTGCCTCTCGTCTTAATCTTTCCGATTCTATTCTCGCTGATCTGGATAGAATTTCCGGGTGAGGTCGTCTCAACCTTGTGAAATTCAATTCTTTAAAAACTCAACTTCTACAAACCTCCCTCTCTAAGACACCTTCTAACTTTCCTATCTCTTTCGACGGTTCTCTCGTCTCTCCTGTTGACAAAATAAACATCCTTGGCCTTAACATAAACAAAAAAATGTCTTGGAAACCTCACATCACAACGGTTAAGGCGGCCTCAAAGAAACTGGAATTCTGTTTAGACTGCGAGACTTTTTTTTCCTCTTCACAGTTACTCCAGTTATACAAGGGCCTCATCCGCCCTTGTATGGAGTACTGCTCTCATATCTGGGGGGGCTCAGGTTTCACCCGGCTTTTGGATAGGGTCGAGTCAAAGGCTAAAAGACTTATAAACTGTCCTGTTCTTTCTAGTTCACTTAACGCTCTATCTTTGCGGCGCGATGTTGGTACTTTATCTCTTTTCTATAGGTACCGTAGCGGCAAGTCCTCGAGGGAACTTTCCACTCGCGTGCCACCACCTTTAAGACGCCCTCGTAGCACAAGGGGTGCTGTGTCGGCACATGAGTTTTGTGTTGATATCAGCAACTCCAGACTAGTTCGCTGCGGTGCCTCCTTCTTTCCTGCCACCTCTGTTCTGCGGAATTCTCTTCCATCTTCTTGTTTCCTACTCAATTTAATCTCCCTCACTTTAAAGCCCGCGTCTGTGCTCATCTGCGTAATTTGCGTTAGTTGAATTTTTGTTGATTTTAACACCCCCTCCTTGAATAGGGCTTTGCCCGTGAGCGGTGGTGATAACTGTAAAAATAAAAATAAAATAATAATAAAAGCATAACTAACAACTCACGTTGCTAAGGCAAAGCAATAGCTTATATAATGGTTTACCAACTTAATTTCATGTGATCAAAATCTTTGATTAAAAAGCTGTGAAAACTTTTTACCCTAGCTACATTCTGCGTGTCGTAAAAGGCAACTAAATGGACAGTGGTAGCTGGGTTTCTGTCCCGCTACCACTTATTTGTACCCTTAAAAATACTCATGCATGCATCGGATTTTTGGTCCATGTTTGTGCACCCCACCCCAATTTCTGGGGAACAAGCGGCAGCTTGATGATTATATTATATATATATATATATATATATATATATATATATATATATATATATATATACTATATATATATATATATATATATATATATATATATATATATATATTATATAGGTTAAACCTCTCATTTGGATCGATCTGTTATCGAGCGTCATGCTCACAGTCGGGTGGAAATCATGGTAAAAGCGAAATCTCAATTCAAGAGGCGATCCACAGCAAATAACGTAGAAATTATTATACAGTTCGCAAATGATGCTGACTCTCCAAAATTCAAGACGTCCATTGGTTTTTCCGTGAAGTACACACCGGAGAAGAATTTGTATCCGTTTGGACAGATTAAGGTTTCCGGTACCCTGAATAATGAATATTATTCTTTCTTTCTTTCTTTATCTAACTCTTTTTTCCATTATTCCCATTTATTTATATAGTCAGTTAAATTTCTTGGTAATTAATTTACTTATTTATTATACTCAGGGTGGAAAGGAATATCTGATGAGAGCTCATTTGTTGGTTTGCCAAGTGTTGTGAGTGAAGAACAGGAAGGAAAGCCTCCTATACGAAGGTTTAGATTTGAATTCTATTTCCACGTCAGGAATACAGGTTAGCAAACAATGCATGTTGGCCAATTTTTTTTTTTTTTTTTTTGTTGACAAGTTTTTGTGTTTTAGCTTTGTTTTTATTAAATTTTCTTTGCTTCTCAAGCAAAGTGAACTCCAAGACTTTAATATATTTTTTAGTCCAACAATACATTATATATATATAATATATATATATATATATTATATATATTATATATATATTATATATATATATATATGATATATATATATATATATATTTATATATATATATATTATATATATAATAAATTATATATATAATATATATATATATATCTTGCTAGGAATGCTGATGCATGCTTCGGAGATGGTGGTCGTGATTGCCGTAAACGACCTTCTAATTTTCGGTGAAAATTGATGAATCGTATGGGTACATGGAATGTCAGAGGAAAAATGTTGAGGAGAAGAGGAGAGAGGTGGATGGATGTATTTAGAAAGGGCAAATTTGATTTGCTTCGCTGTGACTGAAACAAAGATGAAAGGAAAAGGTGAAATTGAGTGGTGTGATGTGAATGTGTGCGTGCTGGTGTGGGAGAGAATGAGAGAGGGAGAGAAAGGCAGTTTGCATTTTGATGAGTGACTGTGGTACAAAGCTATGGTGAACTTTGTGTGTGTGAGTCCTCCTAGAATTCTAATGGTTAAATTTTTAAGTTGAAAAGGTCAAGGTATGTGTGGTTGTGACGTATGTCCATCTGAGGGAAAAGTTGAAAGAGAGTACGATTTTTTGGGATAATTTGAAATGATTTTCTGGATGGGGTGAGTAGGAGCTTCAGATTGATAGTGTTGGGGACCTGAATGGTTGATAGGTGATCAAAAAGGGATGGTATAACAGGTGGTTTTGGGTGGCGGGAGAAAAATGAGAATGGTAGGAAGGTGATTGATTTTTCTGTGAAGAGAGAGTATGTTGTGTAAGTAATACTTTCTAAGCCACAAGAAGTAATGCCATAAAGTATACTAGAGTGTGTAGGTAGAGATTGGTATCGAAGTGAAGTAATGTTGATTTTGTGTTGGTGAAGAAGGAGATGTTGAAAGTATGTGTTGGATGTTAAATCAGTGAGGGGTTAGGAATGGATTATCGGAATCATTATGTTGTTCTAATGTATAAATTAAGTTAGTGGGGGCTTGGATGGAGAGGAAGGTGATAAAAGGAAGTAGGTAAAATAAGAGTGAGAAGTTAAGTGAGCAAGAGAATAAGGGTAAGTGTATGAAAGAGCGCTCGCTAGTAAATCAGTTGAATGTGTGAACAAGTTGATACTGAACAAATATGGGGGCAAATGAGGAAGCAATTGTTAGTAAGTGCAAAAGGAAGTGTGCGGATGTGCTAAAGTAGGAAGTAAGAATGTTAACAGCGAATGGTGAAGAAGAGGTGATGAAAGCGGTAAAGGTAAAAGAAGCGTGGTGAATGTACTAAAAGCAAATGATGAAGTTTCAAAAAGAAGATGCTTGGAATTATAAGGAGGAAAAAAAGAAATACTAAAAGGTGCAAACGGAGAGAACAAGAGGTAAATGAACCAGTTTGGAAAGAAGGATGAATGGGGACTTACAAGGGAATAGGCAGCTCTTCTGGAAGGAAGGGCGAAAAGGTTAGCAAATGATAAAAGGGAAATCTGCCTTAGATAATGATTAGGGAATGGTGCTTTTTGTAACTGATGAAATGGTATGTGAGGGGAGTGTGGAAAGAACACTTCGAAAATCTGCACAATATTGACAGTAATGATGAGGTTTTAGTGAATGTGTGTGGTTTTGATGGTGCAGAAGGAATAGGTATTTGGGGATGAGGTTTATTAGTAAGGAGAGGTAATGGTAGGGTGAGAAAGTTAAAATTGGTAAATCTGCAGGTATAGATGAAATTACTAGTGAAATGATCAGAGCGAGGCGAGATGGTGATTGATGGATTTGGAAGTTGTGTAATAAGCGTTTTATGGAGGGTATAGTTCCAAGGGATTTTAGGAGAGCGGTAAAGTTACACCCTGTATAAGGGTAAGGGAAGAAAAAGGGGAACTGTAGAAAATTATAGGGAATAAGTTTATTGAGTGTTGTAGGGAAGGTATATGCTGGTATTTTGGTCGAAAGAGTGGCGTCGAGTGACTGAGGGAATGATTGGTGAAGAACAAGGTGCGTTAGGAGTGGTAGAGGATGTTGTGGATCACATCTTTACATTGAAACAAATGATGAGAAAAATGAGGGAGAAGAAGATAAATTCATATTAGGTTTTATCGGATTTACAACGGCGTAATGGATATGATAGAGTTAATAGGGACGCTTTA
>JABUQX010069237.1:87500-88946 GCA_015478945.1 Trachelipus rathkii
TTATTTGTATATTTCAAATGGTCCTAAGTGGGTTTGAACCCTTACCCTTGAGATGGTACTCCAGAGTGTTACCTCGAGACCACGATTGGCTAAAAGGAAACCCATCATTTTACCTCTGAAAGCATTAGCTTCCCAAGAGGAGCGAAGGCGTGTCTTGGACACCTAACCTCCGACGGGCCTCCCCGCCAACACTCGGGTCAGGGGCAACACAGGGTAATTTTTAACCGGACATTAATAGATATTCAAAGATGTTTGTGCAATAAACGCAACAATTATTTGTATATTTCAAAATGGTCCAGTGGGTTTGAACCCTTACCTTGAGATGGTACTCCTCCAGAGTGTTATCTCGAGACCACGATTGGCTAAAAGGGAACCCATCATTTTACCTCTGAAGCATATAGCTTCCCAAGAGGAGCGAAGGCGTGTCTTGGACACCTAACCTCCGACGGGCCTCCCCGCCAACACTAGGGTCAAGGGCAACATGATGATGGGTTTCCTTTTAGCCAATCGTGGTCTCGAGGTAACACTCTGGAGTACCATCACAAGGGTAAGGGTTCAAACCCACTTAGAACCATTTGAAATATACAAATAATTGTTGCGTTTATTGCACAACATCTTTTTGAATATCTAATAATGTCCGGTTAAAAATTACCCAGTGTTGCCCCTGACCCGAGTGTTGGCGGGGAGGCCCGTCGGAGGTTAGGTGTCCAGGGTTCCAAGACACGCCTTCGCTCCTCTTGGGAAGCTAATCTTTCAGAGGTAAAATGATGGGTTTCCTTTTAGCCAATCGTGGTCTCGAGGTAACACTCTGGAGTACCATCTCAAGGGTAAGGGTTCAAACCCACTTAGGACCATTTGAAAATATATATATATATATATATATATATATATATATATATATATATATATATATATATATAGTATATATATAACTAAATATATAATATAATAATATTATATATATATATATATATATATAATATATATTAGGTGATTATTGTAGGACGATTAATACGTCATCCGTCACGTAAAAAATAGGCAAAATCGGCATAGTTTTTTTACATCGCACGTCATCGGCTTAACAAATAAAATTACTTTAAAACAAGAATAAAAAAGAAATAAAATTTTTGCCATTATTTTGCCGATTAATTGAACAAATATTAGGAATTTTGAATAAAATATAAAACCAATATTATAATAATAATAATAATAATATTTTAATAAATAATAGAATAAATAATAATAATAATAAAATAAATAATGACTAACGATAATATAAATATATAAATAATAATAATAATAATAATAATATAATAATAATATGAAAATAATAATAATAATAATAATAATATATAAATTTAAAAAATATATAATATATAATAATATAATTAATTAATAATATTAATAATTTTATAATGTATTATATATATATATATAATATATATA
>JABUQX010069238.1:0-10000 GCA_015478945.1 Trachelipus rathkii
ATATTATTATATTATATATTATATATATTATTATATTATTATTACATATTATTATTATTATTATTATTATATACATATGTTATTATATATATATATATATATATATATATGTTATTATATTATAAATTATATATATATTATGGTATATATTTATAAATATATATTATTATATATTATATATTATTATTATATTATACATATTATTATATTATATTATTATACATATTACATATATTATTATTATATTATATATATATATTATATATATATATTATTATTAAGTTATTATATTATGTTATTATTATTATTATTATTATTACATATTATATTATAGTTAGAATTATATATATATATTATATTATTATTATTATTATTATTATTATTATTATATATATATATATTATTATTAGCATATATATATATTTATATATATATATATTATATTATATATATATACATATATATATTATTATTATTATTATACATATACATATATATATATATATATATATATATATTATACATATTATATATACATATATATATACATATATAGACATATATATATATTATATTATTATTATACAGATATATAGTTATTATATTATATATTATTATATATATACATACATATTATTATATTATTATATATATATTATTATATATATATATAAATATATATATATATATATATTATTATTATATATATATATGAGGATATAGATATATATATATATATAAATATATATATATGATGTTATTATACATATTATTATTATATATATTATTATTATTATATATATAGATATATATATTTATATATATATATATAGTATATATATATATATATATATATATATATTATTATTATATATATTATATTATTATTATTATTATATATATATATATATAAACATATATATATAAAAATATATATATATATATATATATATATACATATATATATTATTATATATATATATTATTATTATACATATTACATATTATTATATATAATATATATATATATATATATATATGAGAGTAGGTATATAGTTAGTATATATATATACATAGAATATATATAAAGATATATATATATATATATATATATATACACATGTACATAGTTGAATACATGATTTTGTTTGTGAGTGTATCATTCCTATAATTGTGGTGTGAAAAGAAAGACAGTGGTCCTGCAGAATAAGTGATGAAAGCTATAAGGACCCAACGACAGGTAAATATTACCCTCTGAATAAGAGACGTATATAAAGGGCGAGCGCTTATTTCGTAAATCCAAAGAATCGCCTTTTTGGAGCCCAAAATATGTCTGATGATTCTCGTTGGGAAGGAGATCAACGCGGATAGCAATATGCAATATTAATACACCATCTTCAAAAGAATGCAATTTTATAGCATACTTAAAAGATTTATTCTGCAATAAATATGGCAAATTACTTTCTTCTTTGTTGTTCGCACACACGACTGTACACTGTGTACGTTTTTATAATTTGAGGTTATGTGTTAAATTAACAATAAAAGTTGAGAGGCTAAATTGTAATATATATATATATATATATATATATATATATATATATATATATATATATATATATATATATATATATATATATGTATATATATATATATAAATATAGATATATATATATATATATTATATATATATAAATATATATATATATATATATATGATATATATATATATATATATATATATATATATATATAATATATATATATATATATATATATATATATATATATATATATATATATATATATATATATATATATATATATATATATATATATACATGTATTATATATATTTAATATTATTATCACATATATATTCTATACATATATATATATATATATATATATATATATATATATATATATATTATTATTATATATATTATATATATATATATATATATATATATATATATATATATTTTATTTTTTATTATTATTTTTATTATTATTTTTATTTTTATTATTATTATTATTATTATTATTATTATTATTATTATTATTATTATTATTATTATTATTAATATTATTATTATTATTATTATTATTATTATTATTATTATTATTATTTTATTATAATAATTGGAACAATCATTATTAGTAAGCAACGAAAAGTATTATTATTATTATTATTTATTAATATTATTATTATTATTATTATGATTATTCTTATTATTATGATTGTTATTATTTATTATTATTATTATTATTATTATTATTTATTGCGGTAGTTGCAGTAGTATCTGTTCAAGTATATTTACATTTTTTATTAATATTTTTTATTTTCTTTAGATATTTTATTCTCAAGAATATAATAAAATATTTTATAATTTTATAATTTTAAAATTTATCATTTTCGACTTCTTTTGTGAAGTCAACCTTTCTCTCTCTCTCTCTCTCTTCTTCTTATATATATATATATATATATATATATATATATATATATATATATATATATATATATATATATATATATATATATAATATCATACTTCACGTACTTAACTACCGTGAGCCCACAAAGTCATTTGCAAACAAAACAACCAAATCCCCAGCACAAAAACCTAATGCAATATTCTTATATGACAATATTCAAAATATTAGTCATAAACCCACAAATACTACAAACAGGCAAACAATTAAATGACCAAGAACATTAAAATCCAACCAAGTAGATTTCCCAATCACACCTTTAGTAGTAATCAATATTATTAAAAACCTTAAAAATTCACAAGCTGTAAGATCTGACCATATATCCAATATTAACCTCAGACACCTTGGAACCAACGCAATCACAGCTCAAACTAAAATATTTAACGTTGATTGGCAAACCAATGTTCTTCTGCCTTTTTGGAAGCATGCACTCATAATGCCAATATTAAAAAGAATACCTAATCATCCTGCTTCGAATAGACCTATATCAGGAGTGTCAAACACGCTGCCCATGAGCCGCATGCAGCCCTTCAAACTTTTCCATGCGGCCCAGCTCATGACAATTTAAAAATTTTCAAGATAATTTATTTTGAACTTTCAAATTATAATTTTTTAATCAATTAAATATATATATATATATATATATATATATATATATATATATATAAATATCTATATATATATATTTAGATATTTAGTTAGTTAGTTAGTTAGATATATATAGTTAGAATAGTTATCTTTATATATATATATATATATATATATATATATATATATATATATATATATATATATATATATATATATATATATATATATATATATATATATATATATATATATTTACAGCCCACGAGGTCTGTTTTGTAGTCAGTGTGGCACTCCACGGTAAATGAGTTTGACACCATTGACCTATATCATTACTTTCCACAATATCCAAAGTATTTGAAAATTATTCCTTCTTAGAATTTCCCATTTTAACCTTCTACCAGAATCACAATATGGTTTTCAACAAAAACCACTCCACAACCACACTCCTGACTAATATAACCCATTATATTTTAGTAGATTTTGACCAAACTTCCCATCGAGACACTCTCCTTGTTGTAATATATATCAACAAGGAATTATATACAGTTTATTGTTACCTTTTAATAGACAACGTCCTAAATATAAACATGTATATCAAAGACAAAAAAAATAGATAATAGAAATTTTTTTATCCTTTCATATAAATTATTTAATGATGGTCTCCTAGGGAGCCATTCTTTCACCAACGGTCTTTAACCTTTTTCTGTACAACCTTCCTCATCCCACTTCCCCCTCTATATAAATTAAAAGTTATGATGATGATCTAACAATCACAGATTAAAGCTCTTCTATATTTATAGCATATAGAGAATAATAATAATGTATCACCTCAAAAATCCACTATTACTCTACTTACCCCAGACGGAAGATAAACAAACTCTCACCAGGCAATATACCTATCAAACAATAGACTTCCTTTCAGCAAACAACCCAATATTCTAGATTTGATCTTTGGCACCCACATGACTCACTCCTCACATTAACAATATCACTTCAACAACCATAAATAAATTTAATGTACGGAAAACACTAATTGTAACAAACTTTGACTAACATAAATGGAATCTGACAATAGTCTGTAGACAATACATCCAACACGTATTAAATTATGAATCATCTGCTTGATCTCCAATAATAATATCACAATCTAATATCAGTAAATTAGTAACTACAGAATAAAACTTTCAGGATAATAAAAGGCACAATTCATTCCAAACCCATACATCATCTACTAACTGAACCAAAAAAATTATTCCTATTAAAGTTCATCTCGACATACAAGGTTGTCAATTTCGATATAAATCACCATCATTAGATAAAACCCTTCGTTTAATATTGCAGCAACCCACTGCACCTAGAAGGGAAAAATCACACCAGCACAATAGTATTTTAACATACAAAACAAATTCACACACAAATAACTTTATATAAGGAGAGAAAGATATATAAATTAAAAAATGAAATATATATATATATATATATATATATATATATATATATATATATATATATATATATATATATATATATATATATATATATATATATATATATATATATATATATATATATGTAGTGGAGAGTGAGCAACATAGACAGGACTAATGAAGAATACTCACTCTCCAACAATAAGTCAATCTAAATTTGGAATAAGATTTTTAAATTATGAGAAAACAAAAAGAAGATTTGTTCTCTACCTTAATGGAATATCTAGAAGTCCTCCTTGTTTTTGAAAGAAGTGACAGTATTCAGTGTAGAGTCTATCAGGCTTTCCTGCTACTTGCAGGGTAAATGATGGGACTTGTTGGCCCGGCGAATCGCTGCGTCTAATTGGATGTGTGTTATTCACTTAAGCAGATATGTTATATAGAACAATAGGAGAATAATACAAAAGAAAAATAGATAGCTTTAATTTTACAAAAAGTGGTTACTTTAGAAGGGTTATTTATAGGGATGGATAGAGTATCTTATTTACAATACACGCTTACACGCTAATACTCTAAACTAAATCCTACCCTGAGGGGTGAGATAAGATACCAGGAATTATGGGTATCTGGGGAAGGACCAAGACTTTTTGGTATGAGTTTAGATAATTTTATTGTATCAAAATTATCTAAACTATAGAATCAAAATGTGTGCTGATTCGAAGAATATTTATAATGATTTAAATTTGGGAATACTTAGCTTAACAATTATTATCAAGAAGGTCATCATATGGCAATTGATATTGCCCAAAATTAAGAAGTTGATCAAATGTTAAGGAGCTTGACCAAACTTTAAGAAATTCATTTAAACGATGGCCAAACATTAAGATCAAGCTTTAAGAAGTTTTCCAGTGGTGGCAATAAGTGTTGCCCACAAATAAGACGTAGAGTCCAATAATAAGAATCAACCATTAAGATGTAGGTTCCAATGGCAATTTGTATTGCCCACAAATAAGAAGATCAAACATTAATAAGTGTTGACCAAACATAAAGAAGTTTGCTTGACTAAACATAAAGATGTAGACCAAACGTTAAGACCCTATAAATATAACAAAAGTTAGATTTATAGGTCATTAATTAATATAATTTAATACTTAAGAATTTATTTATTTAATTGATTCATGTAATAATTTATAAATATTTTTAGATAAGAACCTTACCCTAATGATAAGAACAACTGTGAGGGGTCTTTCTGATGAACTTTGATTCGGATGTTTGGGGACGTTTGGTAACGATAATACAGAATTATGTAAAGACTGGAAGCATAGAAAGAATATGGTAAATTTAACTAGTTTTTCTTTATATTTATATTATAATTATTAAGTATTTTTAAGAACGTAATGAAGTGATGAAAACATATTTCAATCTAAGTATAATTTTTATAAGATGTAATACTAACCTGTACGGAGTTTTATCCGAATGTACAGGTGGTATGAGTGAGAAACATCAAATAGAATAACTTTGAAAAATCTGTGTTCTCTAATTCTTAAATAAATCTCAATTACACATATAATAATATGGTATTAATTGTATACTAACTGGAAGTAGAAAACAGTGTTAATACTCTATAAAGATTTTTAATTCTAAAGTTATAAACATAAAAAAAATTTAATTTATTTAAGCAGAGGCAGTTTCATTAATAAGAATGTACTTTCTTATTCCGGGTTAAGGAATAAGTGTACATTTTTGTGTAATACCAACCACACTACATTCTAACTTATAGTTAAATAACAGAGTAATAAGAATAATAAACATGTCTCCACAATCACCTCTATATTTTCCCCCACTAAGCCTAAAACCCCACCTTAAATTTCGAAGTCGTTCATAAACGGCAGAGTTTAAACTTAGTAAATCTGAGGTTTCTAAGAGGTGTAGTATATTTTGAGATTCAAGTAGGTAATTTTAATCAAAACAGAGGAATTTCGTGAATGTTGAAATTCAGATTTACAAACTTTCTGACATATGAGAATATGACTTGGGAACTTTAGAAAACATGACAACTATTAACATAACATATTCGACGTACTACTACTATACTATACTATACTATACTACTACTATACTATACACTATCCTACAGGAATTTAGATTAGTATTCTATAGGACAGGGAAATCGTGTACAGTAGGAAGCAGTAGTGCATGTAATGTTGTAAAAATAATATTAGCATTAATAAAGGAACGTAGAAAATTTTATAAATTAAATTTTTAGAAATAATTAATATATATTCCCATGAATTCCCGAGTTTATTTTTCGGAATTGAGTTTACTAATCCATGGGAAATTTGGTAAACCATGCTTTAATTATTTTCCAACCTTCCCTAAAAAAAAAAACCTGATATTTCGCGTTGATTTGTGACCATATAAACTGTATAAACTTGAGTACCTTAGATATCGGTATCACTATAACATCCACACATCACCTTTATCAATGACGTAATCTCTCTTGGATTAATAATAATGATATTATAATATGAAGGAACTAAAATTGTAATATATATATTGCAATTTTTGAACCTTTGAACCTTAATACGATACCACATGATGTCCTCTTGCGTTCAAAATCCTTTGATGATTCGATGCTCCTTTATCATTGTGACATCATCCATCTATGAGTGTGAACTAAGAATATTGAGAGACATCATCTGAAATGATACTGAGCCTCCTCCTTTTACCTTGCAACATCGTCATTAATAATGACCAAGAGCCAAGGTTTTTGGAGGATAGAGGAAAATGTATGTATGCCTATTCAGCATGCAAGAATAAACATAACTTATACATTTATCCTCCATCTATGTATATAATATATATATATTATATATATAGCATATATATATATAGTATATATATATGAGTATATATATATATATATATATATATATTATTATTATATATATATATATATATATATATATATAGAGATATATATATTATATATATTTTTATATATATATATATATATATATAAATATAAAAAGAATATAATATATATATAAAAAAATATAAATATATATATATATATATATATATATATATATATATATATATATATATATATATATATATATATATATATATATTAGGAAAAGTGGAGAATTTTTTAATTTTTATTTTTTAATCTATTATGGAAGCCTTCCCGAAGATCAACAAAATACCCTTTTCGAAGTATCAGGTTCGTGCTGGATGAAGAACAGAAGATTTATCAAGACCTCCATCGTCGATTTCCCCAGGGACACTGATTATCCAGATGTTCCCTCAGTACCAATATACCGATGTGGTCGCCATGGAGTCTTCATGGAACTTCTTGTCATCAATTTTTTTGGGATTATTAAGAAGTTTATGGGTTTGGTGGAAAAATTGCTATCAAAAAAGTATAGTGGAAGTTCTATATATGAATCCACCGAAACCGTGTGATCACTTGTTAAACCGCTGACGGCATTTATACCAATGTCTTTGGAAGGTTAAATAAAGTGTTTAAATTGTTGAGGAATCGCTTCATAGCTAACCAAGCTAATACCAGCTCCACTATCAACAATGCATTTTTCTAATAGAAGACTATTTTGTTGAAAAGCTACGGATATTGTCAACTGATCAGTGGTGTGATGTTTACAATTTACATTCACCGGGCATATGTTACTGTGTAAATCTTTGGAAGTTTTAGGTAAAGTTACGGGAAGTGCTGTAGGCTTTTTAAGGTTTCTGGGATCAGAAATTAAAGAAGAAGACGTTTCTTTGTTTTGTAAAGTGTCTTTCAAAGAGTTAATAGATGGTATCTTAGGCAGTGAGGCTGCGGCTGTTGTCTGTGTTTTATCCACAGATTTATTAGTACCAGTGGGGCTTATTAATTTTAAAGGAGGTGCCGAGGGAGTCCTATCTATGTCCTTACATTGGCCCTCAAAAAGTTTATTTGAATTAGAAACAAGATTGGGAGACTGACGAGGAACAACGGACGCTCTTCCCGTTGACGTGTATTATGTTCTAAGTCTGGAGGAGATTTTCTGTAATATTCAGTAGTAGGAATATGTTCAGGGGAAGACCTCGCGTATTAGTGGTCTGAGGGTTAGTTGTTTGATGAGATGGAGGGTGTTGAGGACACTTCATCCTCGGGTGAGGACCTCCGCAAATGGGACAAACAGCTCAGCGAACTTTCTGTGGGAGAGGAGATGTTGGAAGTGAATAAAAAATAACAACGTAGTTATTAGCAGAGCCGATAAAGGGATTAGCAAGCAGTCATTTTGAATACCGTAGATTATTTAAACAAATGCAATAACCTTTGTTGATATTCTTTTAACTCCTTACCATAATCTTTAAAAACTCACAAACTACATTTAACAAATCCCTAAAAACTATTTTAACCCCCCATCCAGATTTATATAACTCTCTCAACTCATATATGCCCTCCCTATCACAATTCTACGGAATTCCTAAGCACATAACAAATCCCTCGCCCATATATTCTCCAGCATAAACAGCCCCACCTATAAAGTTTCAAAATGGATCGCCAATCACTTAAAAACATTATTAGGAAAGATCTCCCCTTCACATTAAAAGAACACAGAAGAATTTATACAGAAAATAAACCATATAAATCCATCACTACATAATTTAGTAAGCTTCGACGTAAAATCACTATTCACATCAGTCCCTGTCCCTCAACCATCTCTTTTTAAGAAGTTATATTCTGGAAAACCATATCACCTTACCCTACCCATTCGCTTTATTTAAAAAATTAATTTTACTTTCTTCAGAACATAATTTTTTCCATTTCAATACACAATACTACAAACAAAAGTCCGGTCTCAGTATGGGCTCCCCCCTCTCCCCCATACTGAGTAATTTATTTATGGAACTCATCGAGCACTATTATATCCTCCCCCACCCCCTCCTTTCTCACACACATTGGTATAGATAGTGTTGACGTCATAATTCGCAGCTATCCCAAAAATCTACCAACCCACTCAATATTTGATTCATAGCAGCATAAACAACAACATTCCAATCACAATGGAACAATCGACAAGATAATAACTCCCCTTCTGGCACTTGATATCCTGGAATACTCCTCATTCTGCTCTTCTTCTTTCTATAGAAAACCTCACAATCATCATCATCTCTAATTATACGCCACTGGGTTTCAGCACACCAACCTAATCCAAAAATCTGCACTCTTTCTTCAACTATTTTTTGCGTGTTCTACGTATATTCATTTCTGTTTTTAGGAAGAAGGGGAACATATACGTTCCTATTCACAGCGTTCACCAAATTACTATATCCTCATTACTTTATAGTTTCAGCCCTAAAAAAAGCAAAGAAAAAGTTTTACAGCACCTCTAACAACAACCGTTCAAATCCCCCTACATCCTACTTACCTATCCCCCAACCTCTTAAAACATCTGTAAAACGCATAATTCCGAAAAATATCCTTTTCACCCAAT
>JABUQX010069238.1:15000-26917 GCA_015478945.1 Trachelipus rathkii
GTTGAAAAAAGAATATTAATCCATCAGATCAATAAACTTGAAGAGCAGAGAAAGATGTTAAATCTGAAGGCTTTGACCGAAGAAGACGCTATAAAATCAAAAATTCCGATGCTGAAGAAGAAAGTTAATCTAAATCTCCCCATTTAGAACTTTTGTTATTACAGTGGACGCTATTCAACTAGGCTATTAATGTACGCTTTTAATTTATTTTCTTGTTTATGCATAAATAAAACTGTTTTCTTTTGGAAAAATAAAAAGGAGTGCTTTGGACGGTTATGGGTAAGGTATAGGCTGTTAACTAAAAAAAAAGTATTTTTAAATTACAAAGATGATGGACAATTTCTAAAGTAAATTTTCAATATATTTAATGTTGAACTGAGTAATAGGTGCAATGAATATTAATAGATATTTTTATTACACAAAAATCACGAACACGCTGGTCAGGAAAATTTGCGCAGAATTGGTCAGGGAAAGTCCAGGGAAAATCCAAATCAAAAATTTTTACGTGTGAACTCCTGTATATATATATCTAATATATATATATAATATATATATATATATATATATATATATTATATATATATTAATATAATATATATATATATATATAGTATATTATATAATATATATTATATATATATATATATACGTATATATATAATAACTGTATATATATATATATATATATATATAATATATATTTATATATATATATAATATTATATATAATATATAATATATATAATATATATATATATAATATATAATATATAATATATATATAATATATATATGATATAATATAATACTGATATATAAGGATAGAGAGGAAATTGTTTTGTCAGTAAGGAGGGAAGATGATAGTTACGTGAAAGTTTGTTGCTTTCGTAACTGATGAGATGGAAGTGAGGATCAAGTGGTGGTGGAAACTTCGAAAATCTTCATAACAGTGGCAGTAAATGAAGTAGGTGTGATAGTGAATGTGTGTGGGTGTATGGTGGCAAAGAAGGATTTTGGGCATTGAGGTCATTAGTAAGGAGAGGTAATGTTGTAGAGCGAGAAAGTGAAGAATGGTAAATCTGCAAGGATAGATGAAATTACTGGTGAAGATGAGATCAAGAAACGGAGGCGAGATGGTGAATTGATTGGAATTTGGAAGTTAATGTAACAAAATGTTAGGGATGGCATAGTTCCAAGGATTGGAGGTGAGCCAGTAATGTACCCTATATAAGGGTAAATGAGATAAGGGTAACTGTAAGGATTATAGGGGAATTAGTTTATTAAGTGCAGTAGGGAAGATATATACTTTATTTTGGTCGAAGTGCACTGAAAGGACTGACTGTTTTTTTTGAAACGAACAAGGTGGCTTAGAATGGTAGAGAGGTGTGGTATCAAATCTTTACATTGAAAAAAACGATTGAGAAAAGCTGGGTAGTAGAAAATATAAATGGATTAAGCCAAATTTCCGAATTTGCAAGACAGGCCTATGAAATGATTAATACGGAAGCTCTATGGCAGGTGCTATTGATATATGTGTTGGCGGTAAGCTCCTGGATGAATCTCAAAAAGTATATATGAACGATAGGAACGCGTGTGTACAGAATATATGGAGTGAAAGTGATTGTTTTAATAGTAATAGCGGAGTGAGGCCTAGGGATTGGTGCTCTGTCTTCCTTGGTTATTCAATTTGTGTATAGTGCGATGGTGTTATGAAAGAATTAGCAGGTGGGATGGCAGGGTATGGTGTTAGAATCAGGGTTGTGGAGTCTTTCCAAATTTTCTGACTCCGACTCCACCGCTCTTCAAAATTACGACATTCTGACAACGCTTCCGACTCCGACACCACTCCGGCTCCGACTCCACTCTCTAAAATTACCGACTCCTCCGACCTCCGCTCCGACCCACAATCTTCGGTTAAAATGAGGAGCATGAAGAAGTGGAGGAATGCCCTACCTATTATAGTGCGGATGATTTGGTTTTGTGTGGCCGAATCTTGAGAGAGTTTGAGAGGATTCGTAGAGAGATTTGGCGGGTATGCAAAAGAAGATGTTTGAAGGTAGCGTAGATAAAGAACGATTATGGTTTGTAAGGAGGACAGTCCCCTCGAGTGAAGTTTATGGTTAGATGGTGAGCAAGCTGAACAAGTGTCTGGTTTAAATATTTAGGATATATGTTGGATTAAAAAGGAACGGATGATAAAAGAAGTGTAGTAGGAAAGTTGTGATGAATGGCAGGAAGGTGGCTGGGCAATTAAATCGTTGGTTGATGCAAAGGGACTAAGTCCTGAGTGCGCCAAAGGGTCTTACATGAGGATATATTGCTTTAATTAATATATGATAATTTTGAAAATTTAATATACACAAAGCAATAAATTACCTAAAACAGGTGTAATGTGTCATATTAAAAGATAAAAGTAACGGAGTAACGGCGCTTCGTTACTTTCCCTTTCAAAGAAACGGAATAAGGATAACGGAACTACTTTTTCCGAGTAACGAGTAACGATAACGGAGACTACTTTTTGAGTAACGATGCCACCTCTGTATAATATATACTATATCTATATATATATAATATAATATATATATAATATATATTATAATATATATATAATATAATATATATAGTATATATATATATAATATAATATATATAATATAATATATATATATAAGTATATATATATAATTAATATATATATATATATAATATATATATAAAATATATATATATATATAATATATATATATATATAATATATATTTAACAGTCACGCGTACAGTGAAAAAAAATTCGGGAAGGGTTTTGAAATTAATATATTACCGTTAATATATATATAATATATATATATATATATATTATATAATTATTAATATATAATAATATATATATAGTGTGTAGCGTTAGTGTATTATATATACTATAATTCTAAATATATATATATATAGGTATAATATATATATATATTATATATATATATTATATAAATACATATTATTATATATATATGAGAATGTAAAAAAATTCACTTTGGAAAATTTTGGGGGGTTCTGACCCCCAAACCCCCCCCTCCCCCCGTACGCCCTTGTATAGATATAGTAGTACCTCGCAATAAAGGCGTAATTGGGCCCGGACCCTCGCCGTAGTGAAAAACGCCGGTAGTGAATTAAGCGCATTTTTTGGTCTCGCGAGTCTCTCTGCAAGCAAATCTACGTAGTATGTGCCAATATATATTAAGTGTGCAGATAACACTAACTTTAAAACAAATGATAGAAAGGGAAATTACGCAGTTTACCGTTTAAATATATATTTTAAGTACGTAGCAGTACGAATTTACAACTGAAAAAAGAAATAAGAAATAAAAAATTTTTAAAATTTAAATATTTTTATCTGAATATGCGACTTCTTCTCCAACCGTGGAATAGGCGAATCTTCATCAACCTAAATCTACAAACAACCTCCTGTTGCTTTGCAGATGGTGATATTGATGTGTTGGTGTGAATCTGACGTTGATGTCCAGGCCAGACGTTTTAGTGGAAGGTTGCAAATGGTTGCTCTATTGGAGAATGACAACAAAGGAAGTCATGTCTCATAGAGTAACCTCTTCCTCCTGAGTAGACAGTTGCTTCATGAAGATGCAATGACATTTCTGATGACAGCATTTAATTTCTGAACGATCTTTCAATGCTCCACTTAACTTCAATTATTTCTAGTTTCCTCATTTAATATATAGACACTTGCGAATTTGTTTTTTGACTAATAAGAGGGGACAATTTTTTAACTTAATAAATTTATTATACATTAAGATAAGTTTAGAAAACTGAGAGATAGAAGCAGAATGCACGAAGACTGTAAAACAATCTGACTGCATGGCATCGCCAAATAGAACGCCTGCACGTCAGTTTGGCGATGAGCGTCTGTTCACTAGTTTCCTTCCGCACAAACGAGTGTTAAGAGCGAACGTTCATTTGCGAAACGCTCGTTAATTGCGAGGTGCTACTGGTGTATATTATATAATATATATATATATATATATATATATATATATAATTATATATATATATATATATATATATATATATACTATATCATATATATATATTTCTTTAGTTTTTTGTTTTTTTCATTAAATGTTTTTATATAAAGATTGTAAATTACTGTTGATAATAAATACTCACAGTTTTAACTTGAAGTATATCCTTGTTGTAGGATTTGTAGGTGACTTAAATAGGCCCTTATAGTTGTAGATATTCTTTGTAAATAATACTTTTTTATTAGTCCTTTTATTGTACAATTTTCTTTCTTATTCTTTCTATTATTGTTCCTTTATGTGGTCTTAAATCATGATGTTTTTATTTGTTTTTACTTCTTTATACTTTATTTGACCTATAGGTAATGCCTTTATTACACAGTAATTTTACTATATGTTAACTTTAAATAAAATTTGGCATTACTTCTGTAAGGAATGGAAAAAGACATACATTACTTCTTGAGATAGATAAATAAAATCAATCTCTAATGCATTCTTTTTCTTCCCGTCATTTTCACTAATTTTCACTTATTTCTAGGTTGGGCAGTATATTCTTGCCCTTTTCTTTGGTCATTATATCGGCTATTTGCTCTTGGCAACTAACCCATTTTATTTTGTTGTTATCTTGGTTTTTAATGAAATCTCTCAATGCTGCCATTTCGATTCTAAGGCTTCTGCTTTTAACTGGATTGTTTGACATTATTCCTTCTTGTAAAGTATAATTATCAGTTCTTACTTCTATGTTGAGATCTTCTTTTTTAATTTCTTTCCACAATTCTCTTATATATTGAGCTTCATCAATGGCATCCATTGTTCCTATAGCTTCTGCATGCATAGTTGATCTAGACACTTTTTTACATTTCTTAGATTTCCATGTTATAGGGCATTTCTTTCTCATTTCTTTATCTGATATTAATATGTAATAACCTATTTGTGTATGACCGTTATCTACATTACCAAATGAAGCATCAGAATATACAATCAGACACTTCTCTTCTCTTACTTTTTCAAATATCAATTTATATTGTTTACTTTTTATAATTCTTATTACTTTTATCAGTTCATGTAAGTCCCTTATAGTTGCCTTATGAGTTATACTACTATATCTGCTTACAGCAAAAGAAATATCAGGTCTTGTATGTTGTGATACCCAATTGAGACTACCAATCAAGGATCTATATTGCGTCAATTCTCTTTCATTTAAGGTTTTTTCTCCATTTTTATCATTTTCCACTTGTGGAATTATGAGCTTCTTAATATACTCTATTTGATCTATTTTCACAATATCATTTGATTGCTCTATGTTTACTCCTAAATATTTGAACTTATCCTTTTCATATTGTCCTATCTTGAATTTTGTTATGAGATCATTTATTATTGTCTCTTCAAACAAATCACTTCCTGCATATAATATATCATCTACATGAATGATCATGATTCCTACTAAATTATTCTTTTCACTCTTATAGTATATTGTAGGATCCAATAAACTTTGACAAAGTCCTGATTCCATACAGGCATTCTTTAGTGTTTGATACCATTCTACTGCGGCGTCTTTAAGTCCATATACAGTCTTCTGTAATTTCCATACTTTATTAGTATTAGCTTCTATAGGAGGTTTCAGATATACCTCTCTCGTTATTTTCTTTCCTTGTAAATAGGCAGTTTTAATATCAATTGCTGTGCACTTCCAGTTTTCTTGCTGGGCTATTGTGATGATAAATTTTAGTGTGTCAGCACTACAAGTGGGTGCTTCTAATCTTTTATTCACGTTTTCTTCAAAACCTCTAGCCACTAGTCTAGCCTTTTTATATGTTATCCCTCCTTTTATTTTATCACATATAATCCATCTTGTAGTTATGAGCTTTTTTTTCATGTCTTCTACTTCTTCGAATACCTTATTCGCTCTCCAATTTTCTATTTCTTCTTTTTTTGCTTTTAGCACTTTCATATTTTCCATTCTATTGCAGTCCTCATCATTTCTTTTATCTATATTGTGACTTTCATCCATATACGAGAAATATGTCACAGCTTCTTCATTTTCTGTCTCTTCTTCTCCTTCATCCTCCTCATTATTTTCTTCCTCATCAAATTCTTCACTGTCAATTTGCTCTATTTTTTCAAAATCTTTATAATCCTTTAAATCTATCCATGTAGGGTCTTTCTTGTCTTTTATTATAACATTATAACAATGTTTATATCTTGTACTTTTCGCTTTACCAGCTCTATTTATTATCTTTATTTTTATGACTTCTTCATTATTCTTGTTAGTCAGCTTATAGTAATCATTTCTTTTCATCGTCGGTATAACTTCTTTTTCTTTCTGTAGATCTTCTCTTAATCCCAAAATCACATTCATATCTTCTTCATGCACATCTTCTTTTATTTCTTCTTTATTTGTTTCATTCTTCTTTTCTCTTTCTTTCTCATCTATGTTTTCTTCTATTTCTTCTTTATTTTTTTCATACTCATTTTCTTTGTCATTGTTATGTTCTGTCTTTATTAATTTTGTTCTGGTTATGTGTATTCTGTTTATTTCTTTTATGTTACTTCCATGTTTAATCACAACCGTTTTCCCATCTATGCCTATAATTTTACCAGGACCTCTCCATTCTTTTTCTCGTTCTTTCTTATAATATACTTCTTCACCTATACAAATTTCATCTAACGGATATTTTCTCAAATTATGTGTCAGTGCTCTCTTTATTCTATTGGCCTGTTCTTGTTCTATGTGAACTGATCTTGCCTTATGTATATTCTCCAGTATATTTTTAACTTGTTCATCTTCTTCCATGGGGTCTAACATTGCTGGATTATTATAATCTATTATATTTGGTAATAAAGCTTTTCCAAATAAATGATTTGGTGTATATCCATATTTATGTATTACTTTAGTGAGATTATCTATGGCTTTATGTTAAACTTTGTTTAATATCACATCCATCTTCTTTCATTCTTATACAATGTGAATCTTTCAAGGTTATCCTACTTGTTTTTTCACACGATAGAACATTTAATATATGGACTCCTCACTTGTAGCACTTAAAGCACTTGGTAAAAGAATTTAGTACAAAATATTCCATATTTGCACTTGAACTTTTTTCCATTTAGCTAAAGGTTTTCGGTATACCCGAAATATTGTATCCATTTACTACATAATTCTTCAATAATTTCTTTGACTATTTTTACTTTTAACCGTTGCCTAAGTAATGGGTAGCAGCATTCCACTTATGACTTAAAGTATCTTTTAACTGATTGAACTCTCCCACGTCTAACTGAATCATGTTTCCAAATTTATAAGCCATTTTATTTCCAACTACAGGTTGTGGCGGTGTTTTTTTAAACTTAATGCAAGTATTACAAATCCTGATGATTTCTTCCAACTCCTCTTTTATCTCTTTAGATATTCCTTTGTCTTCTTCCTTAAGTAAATATGCTTCTTTTATTAGTTTCCATATTTTTTCCATTGATGCATGAGCAAATTGATAGTGTAGTTTCTTCAATTTTTCCTTTCTATTTTCTTTAATTTTGTACCATTCATTATCAAATTGTCCATACCAACTCTTGTTGCATAGTTCCAATACTTTTAGTGTTCCTTCTCCAGTTTTATTTTCTTTTAAAGCAATGTTGTACAAATCAAGGTCCTTCAGGTTTATGGTATTTTTTCCCAATTAGTTTCTGCTTTCATTTTTTTTTAGAAAGTGTTTTTTTCCCTAATAAAATCTGGTAAGTACTCCTTCAACTACATCTAGTGTTATATTGAAAGTCTTATGTTGTATCACAAGGGAAATTTTATTTTCTTTAATTATTTTATATGTTGGTTCTTCTTTTCAAATGTATATTGCCCTTTTTCAATTTCCTGAGTCTCCTTTATTTTTCTTAGTTGTGTCTCTGTCATATTTGACAGAAACGAAGATAGTCATATGAACTTCAATTTTCATTGACAACTTTTAAAATATCCAGAATCTATTATGGTCTACTTGTTCACATAATCCCAAAGTTTCTTCCCTTATATCATGATTAAAGTAAGATTTTTTCTTTTTTTCCATTTCCATTTTGCAATCCTTTGCATAATGTCCTTCTTGTTTACCCTCATAACATATAAGCTTTTTTAGTATCTATAACAATCTGTAATGCATTATTCCTGGTTACATTTTCTTACAGTTATATTGTATCTGCAGCATTTCAATTTGAATGCATTTATTCTCTTTGTAGAATCTGCAACCTTTTTGTTCTGCATCCACATTTTTCTGTATTCTATATTCGTTTCTTTCCCCAACCCTAGTGCTGATTACTCAAAAAGATTTCAGGCCTTCATATATGTCATCATTACTCACATCTATTATATTGTTCAATACCATTTTCCTTTCTAAATCCTTTAAGTTTGTCTCATCGATCAACATATAAGCCAGGTACTTATTTGATAGTTGTATGCTCCGGTATTTTTTCTTAACTTTAGATTGTCAAAACTTATTTATAATTTGTTTTCATTATCTTCTTGTTTGACATGGTTAAATTTTTAATCTTGTAGTAATCATTTTGATCCTTTATTTTACCAATGTCAGTAATAAGATGTGTCCATCCGATTTGAATAAGTCTTCATCTGTCATATTCTAGTAAGTATATGCTTTTCCTTAGTTCCATAATATTTCTATTGTCACAAGTTGTCGATCTTTGTCTTTATTTTACCTAAATCCATGCCAGATTCACACTTTTTACTTTTCTAAAAATCCTCCTTCTTCTTCCTCCACTGAACTGTGGTACTGTCATCTTATGTCTTACAGTTATTTCTTTCAGTTTTTTCATTCCAATGATATAATTTTATTTAAAGATTGTAAATTACTGTTGATAATAAATACTCACAGTTTTAACTTGAAGTATATACTTGTTGTAGAATTTGTAGGTGACTTCAATATGCCATTATAGTTGTAGATATTCTTTGTAAATAATCCTTCTTTATTATTCTTCTTATTGTACAATTTCTTCTTTTATTCTTTCTATTATGGTTTCTTTATGTGATCTTAAATCATGATTTTTGTTTTTCCTTATTTATATATATATTTATTTGATCTATAGGTAATGCCTTTATTAAACAGTAATTTTACTATAATAAATGTTAACTTTAAATAAAATTTGGCATTACTTCTGTAAGGAATGGAAAAAGACACATTACTTCTTGAGATAGATAAATAAAATCATATACAATGTCTTTCCATTCTCTAGTTTCAAATTCGCTTCATTACAAATGCAAAACCTTTCAACTTTTTTTTTTTTTTTTTTTTACCATCACTCACGGGCAGAGCCCTATTCAAGGAGGGGGTATTCCTTCTCTCCCTAGCAACAAGTCAAGAACTGTAATACTTCATATACTAATACCCTAACTGTTAGAATTACCTCTAAATAAATAGTAATAGACTAATATTATAATATATTACATCCATCCCCCTAAATCTCATGATGAGATCACAAGGTTACTTCATCGAATGATTTAAGTTGATTTTAGGAGGATGTATGTTTCTCTTCTATCTTGTTTTAACTTTCATGCTCATATGACTCTGGGGCTTGAAACCTCACATAATAAATCTAATAGACATTCTAGAAGGTACTGTCTTGAGTTATAACAAAGGCTTTTCATTCATTAGCGACTTTCCAAGCTGAGCACAACCACGTTATCTGGCAATCTTGCATTCACACACCAAAGGCTTGTTCGTGAAACAATATCTTTACGGAGTATCGCTTATAATTCTTTGCGCTATTGTTCTTTATTATTGTATATCGTAAGTGACCCGATAACATTCCTGTATTCAAAGCTTTGTTCATTGCTGTTGAAAAGAACTTCCTCTCTCCGCGCTGTACGTAAGAGCGAGCATCCCTATCACATACTGCATTACGATGCGTGGAAAGAATGGGTAAAAGACTGAGTATCGTGATGATCTGATACATCGACTATATGGTGAAGATACTCTAACGTACATATAAAACCTGTATCTATAATGCTTGATCTAATTAAACATTTTAAAGATCATACTCGTTTTTTGCAAACAAAAACCCTTGGTTGCTTAATAAGGTAATACTCAGTAAATAAAAATTAAAATTCAATTAAATATCACATTCCTATGTAAACGAATAGGGTTCCCCGTACATTCACCTGAAAACTATTACAAACAATTGAGCAATTAAAAATTAAGAAGGAAAGTAATGTATCAATGCAATATCTTGAACTTAAATGGTTTTGACAGAGTGTGACGGACATTAAATACGTCACCTTCACACCACCTGCTCCTTTGTTCCTATCAGGTGCAGGACATATAGCTAAATTACCTAACTGAAGTATGGCAGGTACTCTTAATCCTAATAAATAGAGATTACAGAGGCATGACTAACAGTGCGTTGGCATGAGTGCGGCACCGCGACCCAGAAACAAAAACCCACCCGGTTTTTTTTTTAAAAACACTGTGAGACAAAACCGCTATAGAGTTACTAATGACCCATCTTGGAATTCTTCAGGGTCTTTTTTCGAAATAATTGCCATAAGTAAAAAAATAGTAAACAAAAATGAAATATATTAGAAATCTTCTACTACTCTGTGCTCATCTTAAGTGAGATGTTGTATAAGGCTACATTTTTAAAGTTCATATTGTATGAAAGAATATACTGTATGTAATATATATATAATCATATTGCATGTACTAGTATATATATTTATATAGTATATATAATAATACTATATAATTAATAATATATATAATATAATAATACTCCTTTGTACTGACATTAATACGGTCACTCGGTAGGATTACTAGATAAAGTAATAGTATTAGTGTCCTAAATACTCCACCTATATATCTCCTTCAACTATATAGCATATAGCATACTGCGCCATGCCTCCTATAATTATATACATATATTTAGCAATGATAATTTTTTCAAAAAACACCACATTTGACAGAAAACCACTATCTTTGCCTATTGTAGTTTTTGGAGATTTTTTTTTTCAGCCAAGAAAGAATAATTCATGCAGCATGTTAAAAATAGAATAAAAGCAAGAATGAGATAATATGTAGAAATTCATACTCTTTTAACTTACAGATGAGAAATGTTTAATAAGGCCACATGTTTAATTCATTCCCTGGGGAAAGAAATAATATAGGATATATATACGATATATATAATAATATATATACTAATATATATATATATATATATATATATAATATACTGAATATATACTATATATATATATAATATATAATATATATATAATATATATACTATATATCATATATATATAGTATATAGTATATAATAATATTATATATATCATATAGATCGGCATACTCTCATTTGTGTTGCACAGATACCAAAATTTTAGTCCGATGACCGACTACCGAGTACACAGTGACTACACAATTTTACTTTTTCTGAACCGATATCGATAAACCGAAATTTTTGCCGATACCTGAATAACCGATACTTGATGAATGTTTATCCGCTGAAATATGTTCCTAGAATATCAATATATATGATATATATATACTAATATATGAATATATATATATACTATATACTATGATTATATATATAATATATATATATATATACTCTCGTAATAGCATATAACGCGGCTATCTTATTATACGGTAGGGCATACATCTATATTTATAATTGAAGTGATATATATACTTAAGTCTGATAGACCTTGCGTCCGGATACATATCTCGGTATATATATAATATATGATATATAATATATAATATAAGTATGCCTTAATCATCATGCTACGTGCGACAGGTCTTTGTAGTTGTAGAGGCTTGTAGCTCTCCTCTTCTTATTCTCACCATTTTTCAGGTGAACTCATGATACTAATCTTCACAGGTCATAATACCTCTA
>JABUQX010069239.1:0-7500 GCA_015478945.1 Trachelipus rathkii
GTAAATGTATATAGTCACTTTATTAAAAATCAATTGGGTAAGGCACAACTGTAAGAAATTCAGAGGTTTTTATTATATCTTATAAATATATTATATATACTATCCCATAATATATATTATATATTTATATATTATATATATTAGTATATATATATATATATTACTATTATAATTTTTATTATTACTATTTATATTCTATATATATTTATATCTATAGGTATATATATTATATATATAATATTATATATATATTATAAGTTATGATTTATATATTATATTTATATATATTATATATATCATATATATATATATAATATATATATAAAAAATGTGACAACTAAATGGCAGTAAGTCATCATGGGAATAGTGAAGGGTGGTGTCCCACAGGGTTCAGTGTGAGGCCACTTTTGTTCTTCAGATATATATCAATATTTATCAAGTGACTTAATTCAGTTAATGCAGAGGCTTTTAATATTTCCAGAATGCATACCAGTGGCTACTCTTAGTTAGGAATTGAAAGGATGTTTAAAGATTGCAAAATGATTGATAACTACTTGAGATGGGATAGATAAGAAGACAAATGAAATTTTAATAGTAAAAGTATACAAGTTTTTCAACCTAGGTTACTCAATAAAGTTTTAACTACGAATATGATCGGGGATATAGGTTGATCTGTGAACCAAGCGAAGATTTAGGTGTGATTATAGGCGCAATTAAAAGTACCTAATCCCTAACTTCCATTGTTTGGCAGCCAAGGAATAAAGCTTTAAGATGCTGGGCATAATAAATCGCCAATGTTGTTTACAAGAGCAAGGAAGTTATAAGCAAGCTGCATAATAGCTATGCTAGGCCAGTATTAGAATTTCGGTGCACAAGTTTGGGCCCTTATTTAAAGAGAAAAGACTTAGATATGGCTAGAGAGAGTGGCAACGTAGAGCAACAATGACGGATGTTCTGGTTTTGAAGTAAGGGCTATGCGAAGAGGCTGAAGGAATTGAATCTTTTGTAGAATAGGCGATTATCTCAGAGGGCATGATTACAGCTAGCAAATATTTACAATCTAATATCGGTAATCAGAGACCATAAATTCTTTATAGTAGAGCACTGACAGGAGACTAGGTGGCATAGTAAAAAAATTAAGAAGAAAGCATGCCATCTTGATATAAGAAAGCACTCATTCAATAATAGGGTTGTTAAATTTTGGAATGGTTTGCCACAGGAGGTTTGTCGATACGATCGATTGGCAACTTTAAGAAGGATTGGATAGGGTATATAGATGTTTGGGTACATATAGTATATTTAAGGACTAAGCCAAAATTGCGGTTTATTTAGTTAGCAGTTTTAAGGTTAACTGCATATTATTACTATAAAGCCATTAAAGCTTGTAGTGTGGTTAGCATGTACTTTAGCTATAGTTTTTTTACTTTAGTTGTAGACTTTGTGTATACTATGTAAGTTATTGACAAGCCCTAGGGTGCTTTGTGGATTTGCATGAACATGTTGTTTGGTTCTATTGGCTTGCTGGGAGTCTCGATAGGCCCCATGTTGCTTCTTACTGTCTTTTCATTTCTAGTAATTCCTAATGTCTATTAATTATTCGATGATTTCATGCATGATTATCGTAGTATTACTGTTCCGATAATGTATCGAATTACTTTCGGATATTTTTTTTTTAAAAATATGTGATATAGATTCATCGATAGCTGTTTGACTATCGGGCATCCTGTCTACAAGTTTGCAGACAATATTATAAGGGCACGTGAGAAAATTGTATTAGGCTTGCTGTGTATATTTCTATTTCTATATTTGTATGAGACCTGTTTTGTGTATAATTTTCTGTATTTGCTTAGATTCCTGTGTATTCATTTCTGGCATTAGAGAATTGAAGATTCGTGACAGTATTATTTTATTTTTATTTTCTCTCTCTCTCTATATTGGATATTTTGGTTGTTTTTTTCCTCATATTTTAATAAAAATAAGGTATAATGAAGTTCCATCTGGCTTGATTATTATGTACTAAAACAAAACATTTCATTAAAAAATGGTATCCAAAAATTATTTAAAGTTTTAATCGTTAACGTAAATTTTAAATGTATATTTCAATAAAAAATATTTACATAAAAGTGCTAGCAAAAAAACTTTTTATTTTTTCATCGTTCGCTGTAGGGATTGAATGCGAATTGTGGTCAAAACTAAAACTGTGTATTCAAGTTTATCGATATTATTCAATACTATTCTATTTTTAATCAAATTAAAACATATCATGATATCAATATTTTTTAATATTCTTAATTTTAATAATAGAATCTAGTTATTATCTTCTAGAGTTTATTAGAATTCATTCATTTGTATAAATTTTAAAATTATTTTTGTTCACTCTCATTTATTTCAAACATTTAAAATGTATATCTGTGAAAATCTTGAAAATGCAACTGCGCTCGACTAATAACGAACATAATACTAGTTGTTATTATTGCATATTAAGCAATTTTTAAAAATATTCTCAATTGTTGAAAAATAAAGCTAAAATTTAAAAAAAAACAAAAAACAAAAAAACAACTTACAGCTGGGCTTTTTTTGGGTTTTATTAGGTGGGCTTTTTTGTTTTTTGGGGGGTGGGTTTTTTAATGATAACCCTGATTTATTTTAACATAAAGGTAATAAAAGGTGCCCGTTGCCGATCTCTCTCTCTCTCTCTCTCTCTCTCTCTCTCTCTCTCTCTCTTCTTCTCTCTTCTTCGTCTCTCTCTTCTTCTCTCTAGTCTTTCTCTCTCTCTTCCTGTGTCTCTCTCATCCTCACTCTCTCTCTCTCAAATTCTTGATAAGTCTCTTGTGCTTAGCCTATGTTTTACCTCCTTTTTGGGGCGGACTTTCGTTCTTGAGTTTTGAGTCTCGAAGATTCTGCTTCTCGACGGCTTAGTCGGCTGTTTACCTTCCCAGCTGAGATTAGAGTTTTTTTTAGACTTGTTTTCGGGCGATTGAGTTTCGGAGAGAAGAAGTAAGTCTGAATTAGTGAATTTAGTGATTGAGTGAGTATCTCGACAAGGCGGGTTTATATATTATTTCATTTTCACTTATGCTAAAATATTGCTTGTGCAAAATTTTAGCATAAGTTCGATACATAAATTAAATTTTTTACAAATCATATAATGGAGTACTCACATATATATATATATAATATATATATTATATATTTATATATAATATATACGTATAATATATATATATATATATATTATATACTATATATTATATATATATATATCATTATATATATATATATATATTATATATATATATAGTATAATATATAGCGGTTATGAATACCATCAACAATTCCCGTCATATTTAACCACAGCAATACCAAACCACCGAAAATACCGGACAACTATATATATATATAATATATATATATATATTTACTATATATATTATATATATTATATATTTATATATATATATATATATATATAATATATTTAATATATACTAATATTATATATTATATTATATATATATATATAATATATATATATAAATATTATATAATATAATATTATTTTATATATATTTAATAATATATATAATTATATATATTATATATCATTATATATATATATATATATATATATATATATATATATATATATATATATATATAACTCCTGGACTAGCATTAGAAGCTTTTGCGCCTAGAAACACGATCTTCCGGAGAGATCTGAGAGAAACGATTTTCGAGGTCAAATGGAAGAAGGTGCAAGTTCCCCTGAAAGGGTGAACATTACCTGAGAGATCTAACTCAAGGACTAGCATCGAACTCCATTGCGCTGGAATAGTTTTCTATGGTCTCACGTGATCAAGATTCTCTAATGGCCAGAAGGAAAAATATTTCTGTTTCAACTGATGAGAGAAAGCTCTACTGGAATATGTTGTGTATATATTATATATATATATATACTATATTATATATATATATATATTATATACTATATATTATAATATATACTAATATATATATTATATATATATATATATATATTATATATATATTAAATAACTATAAATATAATATATATCTATATATACTATATTAATATATAATATTATATTATATAATATATATACTATATATTATATCAATATATATATATTATAATAATAATATATATATATCAGTCAACATCTCCCAGTAGGGCTTTCACCCTATATAATGATATAATATATACTATATATATATTATTAATATATATATATATATATATATATTAATATACTATATATATATTAATATTATATAATATATATATATATATATATATACTAATAATATTATACTATATATATAATATTATATTATTTATAGTATATATATAATATATTTATTTTATATAATATTATAATATAATATAATATAATACATATATATATATAATCATTATTATATATCTATATATATATATACTATATATAAATATATATATATATAATATATATTTATTATAATAATATCTATATATATATATAATATATATATATATATATATATTAAGTATTATACTATATCTAATCATATACCTCACTGCGTTACTCCTTCCTTTATTCTACTAATATCATGGGAATTATTTAGGGTTCTTTCCTTTTTCCCTATTATGGATGGATGCTAACGGCCATCTCTATAATATATTACACTTTCCCTATTATATTATATATATATTAATATATATTAAATATATAATGATATATATATAATATATAATATATATATAAATATATATATATCTCAATTAATATGCCGACATAGTCTTGATAAACGGCATTGAACAGTGAGTACAAGTTAAGTTGGGGAAAATAGGAAAAATTAAATACCAACTTAGAACATAGATGCTAAATTAAAAGCTTTATATCGAAGATAATCCTCACAATGAATTGAGAACAAGTGAGCAATTAAATTTAAAACTAAATTCCCTCCCAAAAAAAAGATTAACGAGTTTATTGAATTAGTCCTTGAGCGGTATTACCCGAACATGGAGGGCAATAGCGTTCACATGGTAGGGTAATGGCGCGCAGAGTATAAATTGTTTATTGGAGGCAATAGGATGGTGCATAGCACGATCCTGCCTTAATTCTATCCTTAATTTCTAATCGATGTTCCTGAAGCTACTGCATTCATTGCTGCCTGCATTGTTGCTACTGTCCACGAAGCCTTTGATGTACATCGTTCCATTCTTCTTGGCATCCGTTGATAGTGTATATATATATATATATATATATATATATATTATATATATATATATATATATATATATATATATATAGATATATATATTATAATATATAATAACATATATTATATATATATATATATAATATATATATTATATCTATATATATATATAGTATATATATATATATAATATATATATATTATATATATATATATATATATATATATATTATTTGGGGTAATTCCGCTCACCCAAACGCCATTACCCCCTTCGACATGTTTGATATTTTTTGGATTACTTTATGGCACACAAAAGCATTTTCAAAAAACTAAATATGTGAATTAAATACTAAATGGATGTAGATGATATAAATAATAATAAAAAGTTCTAAATTAAAACGTAAAAATTGTTACCTTTTATCATAGAGACTTCCAATTTTATATGAAAAAGTGAAAAATAATAAATTTGAACATCACAATCAAAGTACTCTTTCGCCTGCGGTCAGTCGACTACTGGCGTCTTATATTGATGCACACGATATGGCAACACTGATACCATAGTGTAATTTCAAGCGTTTCAGGAAATACTTGGGTGAGCGGGATTACCCACCTGAGCGCTCATTACACCCCTACTTTCCCTATATATATATATATATATATATATATATATATATATATATATATATATATAATATATTATATTATACATATATATATACTATATATATATAATATATATATATATATATATATATATATAACCTATTTGTTGTTTATATGTGTTATTGGTTTTCTACACACACCTATAACACCAAATTAGCTACTCTCACATCTCTTTATCTTAGAGCATTTAATATCTGTTCTCCTACTAATCTATCAACTGAAACTAAATTTCTTTTCTCAACGTTCACAAAACTTAATTATCCTCAACATTTCATTTATTCAGCTTACCACAAAGCAAAATTAAAATATTATAATAGTAATCCCCCTGACACAAAAACTAATTTAACTTATCTTCCCACCCCATATAACTTAAATTATAAAATTAAACAACATCTCCCAAGCAATATTTGTTTTACAAAAAATAATACCATTCCCTTAAAAAAGATTTTCAAACCCCCTAAATCCAATATTATTCATACTTCTCAATGTATTTATAAGATACCTTGTTTTGATTGCCCTGAGGTATATGTCGGAGAAACTTGTGATTATTCAAGAAGAATGAATCAACACAAGCAAGATTTGATCGATGATACCGAAAACTCTGCTTTAACCACACATCGATCATTTAAGAACCATAAAATCAATTTACAGGATGCTTCCCCCATAAAATTTTGCAGTCACATTAAAAAAAGAAAAATAATAGAATCAGTTATTATCTATAATACGAAAAATTTCAACAAAATGCAGGGAGATATAAAATTGGACAGTATTCAGAATTCTATTTTGCTCACTTCAAACTTCTTAAAGGACGTCAAGAGGAGAGATTTTTAAACAACTAACCAACCAATGTTTTTTCGTAGCTTTAATGTAAATAAATATTTTAGTTCCTGTATTTCATTTCTGAAAGAAGTCTTTCAAACTGTGTTAGACGAAAGCTTAAAATTAAAACTATCATTATGTATATATTGTGATCTTTATTTTAGTTTGTGTAAAGTTTTTAAATGTATTAATAAAGAAATTTTATATTGCCAAGGGTATTTCATCACATAATTTATCATTTACGTTAAAGTAAAGTTTTTTCAATATATATATATATATATATATATATATATATATATATATATATATATATATATTTATATATTATATATATATATATATATATATATATATATATAATATATATATAATATATATATATATATATATATATATATATATATTTCGGCATTGCGATTTAATTAGCTCCTAAAAAGTCTAGGCTCGGAAAGTAAGAATTAATTTTCCATAAAAATAATGTAATTATTAAAAAAAATTATTTTAATTACCATTTTTCAAAAGGAGAAGAAAATCAAAGAAGTAATTTTGTCAGAACTTAAAAAAAAAAATAAATAAAAAAAAGAGAGGACGAAGAAATGATGCTTCAATTAAGAAAGCTTGAAAGAAAAGTGAATATTTTGAAAAGAAAATCTGCAAGAGTCTTTTCCTTGCCAGTTTGTCTTTTCATTTCTTTACATATTTCATGATAATGTTTCTTCAACCTCAATGAAACTTTAATGTTTCACTCAAGATATGTAGCATGAGATGCTTAGATAATAAGTGATTCTTAAAATT
>JABUQX010069239.1:10000-12500 GCA_015478945.1 Trachelipus rathkii
ATACCATTCACTCAGAAAATTTGCTGCCTAAAATAATGGGAAAGGAAATGTAAAGAAAGTATTGTAATATAATTGTAATGCTCATGTTAAAATTCTATACTCAATTTCTAAAATTATAACAAATTTTAATTAAATTCGGAATTAGAAACCAAAAATAAATAAGATTAAGCATATTTGATTCTTGAAACAGAAATCTCTTGAAAATTTGAGCCAGTATATTTATCTTCCACAAAGAGAAAAGCAAAATTTCTTAATTAATGACGCATTTTCCCTTTGGAGGAATTATGAATAAGTCAAATTAAAGATGAGAAAAGGAAAGAGCTCTTGAAAAGGGAAATCATTTTTTAGCGTCCTTGAGAAAGGCTCAGATCTTTTAAAGGATCTTTAATTCAAATTAGTCTTTTGACAGATTAATTAATGACTCAAAATATACTGAGCTTCGTAAATTAAAGGCACATCTTGATATAATCTATCTTAATTTTTTAGTCTCAAAAATCTTTTTGTTACAGAAGATTTAAATTAAGTATTATTTTAGTTGTTTATGCTTCTACTCTATTTCTATATTAATTAAGAATGTTATAATGTCATTTGTTTTCAAATTTATTATAGTCTAATAAACAAACAAATTTGATTATACAAATTGATGACTCTCCCTTAGTCAAGAGTTTCCATTGGAATATTTTCGAATATTTATTTGAAAATGAATCAAATATATATTTTTAAGATCATCCTTTAAAAACACACTAAAGGCTAAAAAGGCTTTCAATAATTTTCAAATAATTTCTTTCATTTTCTTGTTAAGTTCCATCTCGTATTTCTATTAAATAATTAAATATCAATGTTGGTGTAACATAAATCGATTGTTGTTAATTTCATCAATTATTTAGTTTCAGCGGTATGTTATTTTAGATAAAGCAGCAACATAAGTCATTGTCTACTCAGATGTATTTTCATTTAGATTGATAAGTTTTTTTCTGTACATTCACGATATTGCCGCCATGTCGACCAGATGAAGGTATTAACAGAATTCAGATCTTAGAGGGTAAGCCATTTATCAATGCTCAATCCTTATGATTTTTTTTTTCGAATCACCAATAGAAGTGGATCAAACCCCACTGCAGCGGACTTACAGTGACTAGATTCGTTAAAGTATCTGAAAGAAATCTGTTATTTTTGTGAGAAAGAACGCTTTTATATATATAGTAATAGTGACCGCTCAAGGGCGAAACCCTAATAGAGAAGAATGCATTTTTCACTCTCCTTAACGGATCAAAGTTGGCGGAACCTATTAGGCACAGAGGAAAGAACTTTAGCTATTTGCCGACTCGGTGGAGATATTGTAGAACGCCAATTGTTAAGATACGAATCACCAGTGGAGGTGGTTCAAACAACTGAGCTACCATACGTTCTCTCAATAGAACAGTGAAAGAGTTAATGAAATACGTTATGTATGTGCAAAAAAATTTTATTTTTTTATTTTTGTTTTGTTTTGCTGACTGCAGTTTAATGGCATGCAAGTACAAAAGCTTATCGGCATATTTACTTTGACACAAACTTTAATGTAATGAGTTTCAGAAAGCTTCTTGCAAGCGACAAGGATGTGTTCATTAAAGCATATCATCGTATACTTTTTTCAGTCCTAGGGGCGAGCCCCAAACACAAGCAAACTTTTACTAACCAAATTGATGGACCTTTACAATATACAAACATTTAAATAGAATTTATATCAATTTATAAATATTTAAATAGGATAAATATAACATTATAATGTTTACACTACAATTATAATGCAACTAAATATTGCATGTTTTTAATTTTATCTTACTTTGTATATCTAAGTAAAAAGTTTTTTGCAAAATCATCATATTGGTCTGAAAAGAATAAATGATTAATAAATATGTAATGATTAGTTGGAGCACAATTTTTGCACACATATATATGTTATTTAAATGGGAGTGTAAACATGATATTAAATCACTAACATAAAATTTGCACTTTCACCGAAGAGATAGTGACTTTTTGGGGACCCTATTCACGTGTGCTCATCTATCAACACTTTTATAAATTTGGAGGGAAAATTGTGTGTCCATCCAAGTGTAAAACCTTCAAGAAAGACACACGCATTCATTATCTCCTCTTTTGTCAACTTTAAATAGTCGTCTTTCGGTTATTACAAGTGAAGAATCTTTAAGTTTGTTTTTCCAAGAAAAAAATTAGAAAAATGAAAATAGAATTTGCATATTAAAAATTTTAATGATGATAAAAATTAAATTTTTGTTTATAATTCTTCGTCTTTCTTAGTCCTTTTATTCTGTAAAACCGAAAGTTAAAGTCCTCTCTCTCTCTCTCTCTCTCTCTCTCTCTCTCTCTCTCTCTCTCTCTCTCTCTCTCTCTCTCTCTCTCTCTCTCTCTCTCTCTCTCTCTTCTCTCTCTCTCTCTCTCTCTCTCTCTCTCCTCTCTCTCTCGTCTCTCTCTTCTTCTCTCTCTCTTCTCTCTCTCT
>JABUQX010069239.1:15000-17500 GCA_015478945.1 Trachelipus rathkii
GAAATATTTTTTGAGAAAATTTAATTTTTTAACCTTTTTTTTGTCAAATAAAACACGTAAAAAAGAAGAATTAATTATTTTCTGAAAAAATGAAATACCTGATTATATATAATATATATATAAAATATATAATATATATATATATATATATATATATATATTATATATATAATATATATATATATATATATATATACTTATTATAATATATATTATATGATATATATATAAATATAATATAATATATATATATATTTTATATATATAATATATAATATATATCAGTTCTGTGTAGGTTTCGTGGTGTGAAGACGTGCTTGAATGTTGTGCTCAGTGAGTGAAATAATTGTATACCTTTTATTTATTGTGTTTATGTATTGCTGTGTTTAATTGAAAGTGTGGTATGTTTTCAAACTTTTTTTTTATTTTATTAATTTTTTATTAAATCTTACTACTTGATGCCATTTTATCCGTTTTCTAAAGTTCTACGTACGAGGTTTTAAAGATAAGTCTTATTTTAACATTTTTCTTTTTCCTTTTTTATTTTTTTTAAGTGACTGATCGTACATTTATTTAAAAGTTAATACTGTTAATGAATTTCTAAATGCACTAGTGTTTAAAATTTGATTTTTTATTATTTTGGCACTTTAACTTTAAATTTAGGTTTTGACCTTAAATTCAATTTTATTACTTTTTTTTTTCCCGCGAATTATATAGGGGTGCTAGTGAGCGTTAGTGTTTTTAACTTTAAGGATTTTTCATATTTTTTACAATACTATTTATATAATTTTAGCTTTTTGGCATTTACGGTTTTAAATTTCAGGTTTTAAACGTGTGAATTAATTTTACCTGATTTCTACGTTTGTCCTGTTTTTAATTTTTTTTTTTGTTTTGTCTGTTTGTTTTGGTGGTTTTTGTATGTGCATGCAAGATGGCAGATTTTGCACCGGTGCGGGCTTACTATCGACTTTTGCTAACATCCGTGGCTTGCCAATCTAACTCTGCATCGTGGAATACCACCTCTCTAAATCTAATCCTAACCTTTTGCTCCTTCTGGACCCAGATGGCATAGGAATTCATCCCAACTAACGTCGTTAATAAATGTCCAACTATACTTATTTCATAATTTCCGTCTAAAAGGGTGAGTATGTTGCCTATGTTTAACATAAACACTCCCTAACAACGTCTCGAATGCTCGAATCCTCCTAACTTCGATGTTCTGTGGCTTAAATCTTTCTATCTCTTACTACAATAATCTTGTGCTTCTGCTACTGTTTCCCTAACACGCCTTTTTTAAATACCTTACTACTTCTCACGAGACTGTTACATATTCTTCCAATCCAAATACTGAGGTCCTTTTAGGGGATTTCAAGGTACACAACACACTGAATGGATGGGTTTCCTCTCATACTGATTTAAGGTGGGGAGGAGGCCCGAATCATTTAGCATTTCTCATTACCGATCTGGAGCAACTAATTAAAGAACACCACACACTTTCCGGATCGTCCCAACCTAATTCTTGAACACACTTGACCTATGTTTCACCAACTAGTCCTTCTCTCTATAAATACACCACCTTCGCTCCTATTGGTAATTCCAAACCTTATATCTCTTAATTTTTATACTTCTCTCCAACAATCTTGCCCTACGCGTTTTTTTCTGGCACTTTGATCCGGCCGATTGGGGGGCCTTGGCGTTGCTTCTACGCTAACTGACTTGGAATGACTGCTTTGTCTCTGGTGACGCTTCGACTTCTGCGATAAGGTGGGAGCTGTAATCGTGATGGGATAAGCAAGGTAAATTCCTTCTTCGACTAAATCTTTCCTCCTCTCATATCTTCACTCGATCGTGCTTGTTTCTGGCCATTCAGGCTAGAGACAGTGCGTATCGGAGTGGAAAAATTCTCGTTCTCCTAATCACTCCTTCGCTATTTATTCTCTATCGTTGCAGGGATACTCTTCCGACGAGCAAAGCTGGCTTTCATCAAACGAAAGTGCGCTAACTCCCTTGGTTCTCCTACTGACAATCTTTCTGGCTTCCTTTTGCAAAAACATCTCTAACTAACAACTTCTGTAAATCTGTCTTTCCTCCTCTTTATCGCTCTGATGGTTCTGTTGCTATTCTCCACTGAAAAGGCACAATATCTGGACTCCTATTTTTCTCTAATTTAACCTTGGATGACTTTGGCAATTCTCCTCCTCCTTCTTCTCCTCTGCAGGTGTCCTATGCCTTTGGCTGTGATTACATTCGATCGGCTGCATGGGCTCCTGAAATCTACGGGAACGTTAGGAAGCGGGTGGCCCGGATGGCTTCCTCCCCCGAAGTTTGAGGGAGTGTGCTCGTGCTATCCCGCCCCTCGTTCAAACTAATATTCTCTATGTCTCAATATAGCACTTTCCCTCTCAGTGTTGGAAGCACCACATGTCCAACCTGTTCCGAACGGAAGCCGCTCTTGATCCTTCTAACTATCGCCCTATAGTCTTACTTGTATTCTATTAAG
>JABUQX010069240.1:2500-12500 GCA_015478945.1 Trachelipus rathkii
CCCTAAATCAGTTAAACAGGTAAAATCAACCCACCATGCCAGCCGCATCCGGCCACCCCCGATGTCCATCCGTAATCATATTTTATTCATTGATCTATTGATTCAAGTACATTTCGATATCTTTTGGATAAGCATAACATAAAATCAAGTTCTTTATACAACACTTCAATTCAATTATATGTGACGATAACAAAGTTTTCACAATTAATAAAGCTTACTATAGTATTCATGCTGAACTATTGAATGTAATCCAGACAACGACAAATTAGCGCACATCTTAAACATGAATAAACCTTGTTAACGTTAACAGTTTACACACTTAACAACAGAAAGTAACTACACATAGCATACAAAAACGAGACTATATTCACACTTTGTCAGCATTTTATTCTCTAACATAACGATGTATAACTTTTATACTAACATGTCAATCTTTAACTAAAATTTATCATAACATTGGTTTAATTATTTATACAGAGCGCGAAAAGATGTTGACGTAACACAAGTTTACATTAAATAAAGCTTACTGTATCATCTGAACTAGAAATATAACCCACAACGACAAACTTATCACATCTTAAACATGAATTAAACTGTTAACGTTAACAACAGTTTCCACATTAACAACAGTAAAGTAACTAACATAGCATACAAAAACGTGACCTTATTCACACTTTGTCAGCATATCTGCTAAAACATAACGATGTTAATTCTATAGCTGAACATGTAAATATTTTAATTAAAATTTATCATAACAATGGCGTTTAATTATCATCAGAGATCGCAAGTATGCTCACGTACAAAGTTTCCACATCATAAAGCTAACATATCGTTAACGAAATAAAGGAAAAAAGTAATTAAATGTACAGAAACAAACCTAATCACCACTTGCCCAGAATAAACTGTTAACATTAAACAAAGTTCCACACTTAACAACAGTAAAGTAACTAACAGCAGACAAAAACGTGACTTATCACACTTTACTCAAGGCATAATCATCTAACATAACGATGGGGTTATTATTACAAATGTAAATAATTAGAACTAAATTGATCGATAACATTGCGTTAATTCATACAGAAGCAGGAAAGTAGTGATAACGTAACAGTTTCCACATCAATAAAGCTAACATTATGTTACACGAAACTAAGAAAATAATGTACAAAGACCAACCAGAACACACCTGCACACCATAAGTGTTAAATAAACAAAGTTTCTCAGACTTAACAACAGTAAGTACTAACATTGCAAGCAAAGCTAACCGATTTCTACTTTTTTCAAAGCGATAACTCTAACATATTAACGTTGATCTTACACTGACACAGTAACATTAAGCAAAAATGTATCATAACCTTGTCCGATTATCATACTGATCAACAAATATACTCTAACGTACAAAGTTTTCACATTAATAAAGCTAACATAGCATCAACTGAAACTAAGAAATAATGGTCAAAACAAAGCTATCCAACATTAGCAGGAATAAGCAGTCAACATTAACAAAGTACCGCACTTAACACCAATAAAGTAACTAAACATTGCAAGCAAAGACGTAACCGATTTTTACTATTTCAAGCATAACTCGTAACTATTAACGTTAAATCTTACACTAAACACGAAGTAACATTTAGCAAATGTATCTAACTTGTCGATTAAACGCAGCTGATCAACAAACTACTCTCGCGGGAAGTTCACTTTCGTGTGTACTGAATAGGTCCGCAACAGTATACGTTAGATTTCTTTTGGAGATATGTACACACAACAAACCAAACACCATCTTAGAGGATAAAGCAGTAACAATTAACAAGTACCGCACTTAACACCAATAAAAGTAACTAACATAGCATGCAAATACGTAACTTCATACTTTTTCAAAGCATATCTCTAACATAACGATGTTATCTGTACATAAAATGGTAATATTTAACTTAATATTTATCAAACATTGGTAATATCATACAGAGCGCGAAGTATGCTAACGTAACAAGTTTTAACATCAACAAAGCTAACATATCGTTACATGAATTAAGAAATAATGTACAACAACAAACCTCACACAACTTACGCCCTAATAAACTGTTAACATAACAAAAGTTCCACATTAACCCAATAAAGTAACTAACTGTTACATTACAAACGTAACCTATCTTATACTTTTTCCAAGCATATCTCCTAACATATTAACGTTAATCTACATTGGACAGTAAACATTTATCAACAAAATGTAATCATAACCATACCATAACATCATAATACCTAATGGTAAAGACGATTAAAGTAAAGTTTTTAGGCTTATCTCTTTTTAGACTCGCCTTCTTCTTCAGAAAAGTACCAACTCTAAACATGAAAAATGATTTTATGCTTTAACCATTGGCATAAAGTGATGCAATACTTATTATATTTGACCCTCTGGCAGGAATACAAGCAATGTAGCAGTCGCCATTCGGTTTACGATTAAATATAAATGACACATCGTTGGGAATAACGAAACCCCTCGTGAAGATATCAACAACAAGCGTAGAGATGCCGGGAGATTCTTCGTATCAACACTGCGAAAACTATCCTACTGAAGAAATAGTGTACAACATCCCTTAAAGTGAACTGAGATTCTTTCTTTTTCAACCAATCAGGAACGGAAGTAACAAGAATTACGACGTACGCAATGAACCATACGTTCAAAGGGTATATATTCCTCGTTCGACAACACAACAACAACAATAACATAGTACAAAAGATAAGTTCTTTAGATACTAAGACCAACGAATATATGCTTAAGTAACAAAGTTTTCACATTAATAAAGCTAAATAGCATTACCAGAACTAAGAAAATAAATGCTACAACGGACAATACATAACACACCTTAAACACGAATAACTGTTAACATTAACAAAAGTTCCACCACTTAACACCTGTAAAGTAACTCACATTGGAGGCCCCAAGCCCGCTTACACCCCTTCCGGGTGATCCCCCCTCGCAGGTTCACACCTTCAAGGGGCGATCCCCCTGGGATTTCTCTTGGAGGTAATGTGTTGCTTTAGATACTTTTGGTTAATGAAACTGTTTATTCGTAAGTTAGGGACGTTAGTTAAATAATACTATGACAATGTGAAAATAACCCTGATTTGTTAGAGAAATGATGATTTTCGTAAGATATTACTGTGTTAACTGACGATGTTGTGTATAGCAACCCACGTGAGCATCCACAATAGGCATTACACCAGCCTATTTGCTGCCACAGTAAGTTAGGTTTGCCTAGAATTGTTGCTAATGTCTACGATTATTCATAGGTCAATGATGTTATTATCGAACGAGTGGACCACTTGATGAAAGATAGTGTCAATTTCATAGTTCAAGATGTTAGCGTATCTTTGTGTTGGTCACTTTGTTGAAAGGGTTTTGTTAGATAATACGGCTTTACCTGGTGCTGATATGCGCAAAAAGTGGGAACATATCGAGTTGTATGCACTGTTAGCTACTTTACCTTTGATAAGTAGGGAATTTTCAGGATGTAAGCTGATTATCATACGCGAGGTATGTTAGTTTTGCATTTGTACATTATATTCTTAGTTACAGGTTATGATATGTTAGCTTTATTGATGCTGAAACTTTTGTTGGTAGCACTTATTTAATATGATATTTTATCAAAGAACTTATTTTTATGTTATGTTTATCCAAAATGATACTCGGAAATATGACTTGAATCAAATAGTTCAATAGATCACAGGCGGGTGGGATGGGTAGAGGACTGCAGGGATGGGTGGTTTGATTTTACATGATTTACTGATTTACTGCATTAAAATTCAGTAAACTAAGTTTACTGTTTACTGTTATTTTATGCAAAGAAACTTATTTATGTTATGTTTGGATAAAATTTTGTTATTTTTTGTTAGGTTTTGGTTAAAACTTTTGTTATGTTTGCAAATTATTCGCTGGGATTATGATATTAAGACGAGGTTATGATGAATTTTTTTGTTAAATATTACGAAGTTGATGCTTAAAAAACATTTGTTACGTTAGCGATTATATTCTTGTCAGTAATGATGATTGACAGGTTTATTGCTAACTTTTGGATTAATTATTACAGTGTTAATGTAACAAATTAAACATTGTTGTAGAGATATGCTTTCGAAAAAAGTCGCATGAATAGTTACGTTGTACGATGTGTTAGGTACTTTACTGCTGTTTAAGTGCCAGAAGTTGTTAAATGTTAGGGTTATTCTACGTTAGGTTATGTTAGTTTGTCGTGCAATCTATTCTTAGTTCAGTTATGTTATGTTAGCTTTAATTAAGTTGGACAACTTTGTTACGTTAGCCATACTTTCGCTGCTCTGATATGATAATTAAACAAGGTTATGATAAAATTCTTGTTAAATAATTACTGTTTCAATGTAAAATTAACGTTAATATGTTAGAGATATGTTTGCGTAAAGGTATGAAATAGGTTCGTTTTGTGCAAGTCAGCTACTTTCTACAGGTGCTTAAGTGTTGGGACTGTTAAGGTTAACAGTTTATTTCGTGCGTTAAGTTGTGTTAGATCGTCGTGTACATTATTTTTTTAGTTCTGTAATGCTATGTTAACTTTTTTAATGTTGAAAAACAATGTTACGATTCATTATATTCGTTGGGTTAGTATCTAAAGAACTTATCTTCGTAGTTGTTAGTGTTTTTGTTGTTGTCGAACGAGAATATTTACCCTTTTGAACTGATATTGGTATCATTCGTACGTCGTTATTCTTGTTTACCTTCTTCTGACATTGGTTGAAGAAAGAATCTCATTCACATTTAAGGGATTGTTTTATACACTATTTCTTCAGTAGGATATTATATTTCGCCAGTGTTGATACGCATGACATCTCCCACGGCATCTTACGCCTTGTTGTTGATATACTTCACGGGAAGTTTCGTTTATTCCCAACGATGTGTCATTTATATTTAATCGTTAAAACCGAATGCGACTGTACATTGCTTGTATTCCTCGAGGTCAATATAAGTATTGCATCAACTTTCTATGCCCATGGCTTTAAAGCATAAAATCATTTCATGTTTAGAGTTGAGTATTTTCTGAAAGGAGCGGAGTCTAAAAAGAAGATAAGCCTAAAAACTTTACTTTATTCGTCTTACTCATTAGTATTATGAATGTTAGGTATGGTATGAACATTTTTTGGATAAATGTACTGTCTATGTAAGATTACGTTAATGTTAAGAGATATGCTTTGGTAAGATATGGTAGACGTTGTATATAAGTGAAACATTGTAAGTGTAGACTTTGTTAATTTTAACAACATATTAGGGCGTAAATTAGGTAAATTAATATGGACAATATTCCTTGGTTTCATGTCAACGATACTTAGCTTTATTGATGTATATGGTAATGGAGCATTACTATGGCAGCTCTGGTAATGATAATTAAACCAATGTTTGATAAATTTTAGTTTAAATATTTACATGTATGGATAAATTACATCGTTATGTTAGAGATATGCTTGACAAGTGTGAATAAGTCACGTTTTTGTATGCTATGTTAGTTACTTACTGTTGTTAAGTTGTGGAACTTTGTTTAACGTTAACAGTTTATGTGGTGCAAGTTGGTGAAGGTTGTCTGAACATTATTTCTTTAGTCGGTGTACGAGGATGTTAGCTTTATGTGATGTGAACTTTTGTTTACCGTGAGGCATATTTCGTGCTCTTGATATTATAATATAACAATGTTATGATAAATTTTAGTTAAAATTACAAGTAAAAACATCGGAATATGCTTGACAAAATGTAATAAGTCAATTTTGTATGCTATGTTAGTTACTTTACTGTGTTTAAGTGTGGAACTTTGTTAACGCTAACAGTTTATTCATGTTGTCGTTGTGGGTTAAATTCATAGTTCAGATGATACTAATAAGCTTTATTAAGTTGTATAGAAGCGCTTTGGGTCAACATACTTTCCGCTGCTCTTGTATGAGATAACCTCTAATGTTATGATAAATTTTAGTTAAATTTACATGTTAGTATAAATTAACATCGTTATGTTAGAGTAATATTGCTTGACAAAGTGTGAATAAGTCACGTTTTTGTATGCTATGTTAGTTACTTTAGTGTTAAGTGTGACTTTGTTAAACGTTAACAGTTGTGTATTCATGTTTAAGATGTGCTAAGTTTGTCGTTGTGGGTTTATATTCATAGTTCAGATGATACTAAGTAAAGCTTTATTTTTAATTGAAACTTGTGACGTCAACATATATGATTGATGTTTGTATAAGAGAACTTGATTTTATGTTATTATCCAAAAAGATCTCGGAAATGTGACTGATCAATAGACACATTAGATCATGACAAGGTGATTGACAGGGAGAGGTGCGCCGGATGGCTGGCTGGATGGTGTTGATTACTGATTTACTATTTAGGGTATGTAAAGTTACAATTTTAGTAAAAATTGACCCTTAATCAATAATCATAGATCACAGTTTTGTATGGTCAGTAGGATGGTTGGATTAGTGGTTTGAGGTTTATGATTTATGCTTTCAGGGTAATGTTAAAAAACGTCACAATTTTTAGTAAAAACTTTGACACGTTAATCTACTGATAATAGATCACAGATGGTCGGAGGGAGTGGATAGTGGCTTGATTTCAGTGATTATCTGCTTTAGGTATGTAAAACGTTTACAATTTTAGTAAAAATTGTGACCTTAATCAATAGATCAATAGATCACAGGGTCAGAGGGAGGTTGGATAGTGCGTTTGATTTATTGTTTGAAACAGTATGTTTTATAGTGTTAAAATGTAAGTTAATAAACATTAAAAAGTGTAAGAAATTTTATTATTTATTTATTTATTTATTTATTCTTTTTATTGATGGTTCTGAAACCATTATTTTCGAAATCTACAGATCCAATAACATATATAGCACACCAACGTGATTGTTGTCTATACGGGATAGTATAACTTGGCACCGCAGTGCGCTCCAGAACCGGTCGCGGAGCCAACTCTTCAGATTCCAATACGCAATTCTTCTTCTAGAAATTACACCTGGAGATCCTCTCCACCAAATTTCAGCCTTTCTACATCAATATTTTATGTTTGAGGGGGGTTGGTCCCCCCTTCGGGGAGACCCATTGGGGACGAACTTCGTATACACTGAGTTACGTCATCAATCTAACCACCTCCAAATTTTTCAGCTCGATACGAAATAACTCTAACTATAAGATACTATGTCGGAGCCAGAAGGTTGCGTGCGGGGCGGTGCGGACCGGTGCCAAGTCCGATGACAGTGCGGACTCGGAGTTCGCTGAGCAGGCGCGAAGGTTTAAAAAACAACTCAGAAGTGATCCCTTCAGGATGTATTCTCACACTTAACACTCCTAAGATTGTCCATCTGAACACATTTGAACTTTAGAGCTATACCTCTTTATTACAGACCATAGTCTCACTACTCATACATTAACACAGGTGACAACATGCCCTCATGTAAGAACCCTAGCGCACTCAGGACTCAGTCTTATACATCACCAAGGATTTAATATGTACTAAGCCAACTTCCTGCCATCACAGATTTCCTTTACTAAACTCTCCAATCATCGTTCCCTTTCATCCAACATATATTCCTAAATATTTAAAGTCAGCTTTTTCCAGCTGCTCACCATCTAACATAGCTTCACACCAAGGAATGTCCTCAGTCACAACCATAACCTTACTCTTATCTACGTTTATTTCAAACTCTTCCTTTTACACAGCCGCCAAATCTCTCTACCATCTTCTCAAACTCTTTTTCAGATTCACCACACAAAACAAATCATTCTCATATAATAGGTAAGGAAACCTTCCATCTCTTCCATCTCCTCATTCTAACACATCCCTCCCCACCCCCTTTAATTTTTTCATAACCCCAATCGACATATACAAATTGAATAACCAAGGGAGATATAACACATCCATGCTTCACTCCGCTATTAATATTAAAACCAATCACTTTCGACTTCTTTTATAATTACACAATCTTCAAATCGTCATACATACATCTTGATTTCATTCAGAAGCTTACCACCAAAAACATATATCACTACACCTGCCATTGAGCTTCCCTATTAATTCTATCATACGCTTGTGCAAAACCATAAAACTTAAATACAAATTATTCTTCTCCTCCATCATTTCGCACATCATTTGTTTCAATGTAAAGAATTTGATCCACACCTCCTCTACCACTTCTAAACGCATCTTGTTCTTCCACCAATTCAGTTTTCCAGTCATCGACACACCCTTTTCGACAAAATACCACGCATATATCTTACCTGACAACACTCAATAAACTAATTCCTCATTATTAATTCTACGTTACTTATTCCCCTTACCTAATATAAGGGTTCTATTATTGACTCTCCTCAATCCCTCTCGAACTGATTTACGCCTCCATAAACGTTTTTGTTACACAACTTCAAAATCCACTCAATCGCCATCTCGCTTCGATCTAATCATTTCTATATATTATATATAATATATATATATATATATATATATATAGACAAATTTACCTTTGGCTGTAAATCAAAAAATAATTTAATTGGTTTTATTGTTATAATATTATATAATAACAAAATTTTAAACATAAAACTTTTTTTTATAAAAATTTTTTTTTTTATAAATGAAATTTATTTAGAATACGTTTATATTAAGAAATAACATTAAAAAAGATCAAAATGGATCACAAAAAAAAATTTGGACAAGTTAAAAATGCAAACAGTACTTTACAAGTACTTTGCAAATTTTCAAGTACAAAAGATGCAAGTACAAGTCAAGTACACGGGTTTCAGAAACTGGCCAAGTACAAGTACAAGACTCCAAAAAAATGTATTAGTGCAAGTACAAGTACAAGTATTGTACTTGAAACCCAGCCTGATATATATAAATATATTTATATATATATATATTATATATATATATATATATATATTATATAATATATATATATATATATATATAATTATATAATGAAGTTTCTTTTCAAGATATTTCCATGTATATTGATAAATAAATTTCTAAAATTCTTCATAATTTGTTTTCACAAGAAATTATTATTACAATTATTATTATTATTATTATTATTATTATTATTATTATTATTATTATTATTATTATTTTATTATTATTATTATTTTATTATTATTATTATTATTATTATTATTTTATTATTATTATTATTATTATTATTATTATTATTATTATTATTATTATTTATATGAATATATTATTATGATATTGTTATTTATTATTTATTATTATTATTATTATTATTATTATTATTTGTTTGCAATTTTATGAATAAATGTTATGTGACCTTCTTCTAAAAAGGACTATATGTAAATTTGTACAAAATATATGGTTGAATTTTAATTAATACGAGAATTTTAAATTTGTTATGCCTCTCTTCTACGAATTTCGAATGCTAATTTTAAATTTGGCAAGCTTGTTTTGCCTCCCCATAGGGTGGTATCTTACTCTAATAGTATTCCATTTCTCGTCTTTCTCGCAAGTAGAATGCCTGCACCTAAAGGGAGAGTCTTCAAATCTTGCCTCCGCTAATCTTCGCTTGCGTGTGTTATATAAATTTATACCTTAGTGAAAACATTATTTAAACCCGAATGTTCAGTTTTGGTATAGTTTTAACTTTATTAACTTATGTGTATATGGAAGCAAGAAAAGTTCTTCTCTAGACTCTACTCCACAAAGTTCTGTTATTTTTTTTATAAGAGGTACTACCTCCCCTGAATCCCCCCCAAAAAACTACCACTGATAAATATATATATATATATATATATATAATAATATATATATAATTTTATTTAATATATATATATATATATTATATATATATATTATAATATATATATATATATATAAATATATAAATATATATATATATATAATTATATATATATATATATCTATATATTATATATATATAATTATATATATATATATATATATAATTTATATATATATATTATAATATTA
>JABUQX010069240.1:17500-37500 GCA_015478945.1 Trachelipus rathkii
AATATATATATATATATTAAATATATTATATATATATATATATATATATATATATATATATATATATATATAATAATATATGCTCTCCCTAATTGCAGGGGATACAGACATCGGATAGCATTTTAAACTTTAAACTTAGAACATATAATAGCTTGGTAGTGTCAACTTTCCTGCTTCATGGTTTCATTCCGCTACGCCCATCCAAAGGGGAGAACTGAGCCCCAAACTTGAATATGGCCAAAGTTAGGTTCTGACACTTACCATCGAAGGATTTGGAAGAGCTCTAAAACTGAGTTGGTTTATGCTACGGGGAACTGCACAGGAGGCGTTGCCGGAATCAGGGTTGAAACCTGTATACAAACGTATAATAAAACTAGTGAGTATCTATCCCCATGTTAACGAACCCGTAGAACTCGATTTTATGGGTTTCAGCACCCTAAAAGGTGTCTGAGGACCACCAGGTGGGGTTTTATAAAGAAAAAGGAAGAAATATTGGAGATAAAGAGAATGCATACGAGAAGAAGAAGAAGAAGGCAGGATGAAGAGGGCGTAAGAAGGTGCCTGAGACTGTAAGAGCTCATGCCTTTGCCGGTGGCAGAGTTGAAATCTGTATACAAACTTTTAATAGATCGAATATGGTGTATTTACGTATGTTGTTTAACCCTTAGAACTCTATTTTGGTGTTTCAGCACTCTTAAGGACGTCTAAAGACCCCCTTAAGTGGAGAATTACGTGAAAAGTAAAAGAGAAGAAGCTGGGGAAAGGATGAAGAATGAATAAGAACAAATCAGAGATTGACAAAGCCAGTGATAAAGATCACTGCAAGGTGTTGAAGACGGAACAGTGCTGAGTAAGCATACATTCGTTTAATATAGCAATATTGGTGTCATATTACATGTTTTCGACCTCCCAGATCCCGAATTTGATAGTTTCAAGTTACTTCGGGGAGTTTGAACCCTCCTAGTGTGTGAGACCCCTGAAGAAAAACTTGCCTTTGGCCTGTCTAATGTATGTTACATCACTCAATTGATAGTGAAATGATAAAGGATGAGGAGTTCCTGAGGAGTTTGAAACGGTATGACAACCACATGATATGGGGACCGAACCCGGGAAAGGTTTTTTTTTTTTTTTTTGTCTCAAAAATGAAATGAATTCATCTAATAATAAATTATTAATATATGATCCCTGTATCAGCCTAAAATCTCATTTTCTTTAGCCTGGCTTAAACTAATATATTTCTTATGCATGATGAAATATTTATATTATGATTAAAGTTTTTATTTTTCTTTAAAGTTTTTACTTATATAAAAACTTGTAGTTTACATCTATATTTTATTTAATTTTTGTTTTTATTTATTTATTTATTTATTTTTAAAGTATATTTTAAAAATTATTTAAAACATTTGGTTTAACTAGAAATTTTGTTTTTACTTAATGATTTTTAATTTTTTTATTAAAAATATGTACTTTATAGACCCTAAAGCAGTAAATCAATAAAGCAGTACCGCGAACGCCCCATAACAGCCCGCCATGCGCTATTGCTTCATTGACTTACTGCTTTAAGGCAAATAAAGTACATATTTTTATTTTAACGTTTGTATAACAACAAAAAATATGCTTTTTTGTATGAACTTTACATAAACTTTTTAAAAACTATAAACCTTTATTAAATCTTTTATTCTTTTTTATTTAAAATATCAATTAATCAATAGATCAAACTCTAATCAACCAAACACCCTACCCCTCCCTATAATCTGTGATCCATTGATTAAGCCAATACAGTTATATTTGAACAAACATGATGTATAAACTTTACGTGAGAATAGCCTCATTGTATAAAATATCTTATATGGAACATAGTATAATTATCAGGAAAATAAAAAATGTTTTCATTTTAAAACATTTCTGATATAAATACTGCGCTTTATTTACCCTACTGAGGAACTACTGAACACAAATGATACCTGATCGACAACCGCCAGCGAACTACGACGATCTCTATAATCTTTATAACATTGTAAATTCCATAGATGCCTAAGGTTGCAACATATGTAGCTGAATAGTGTCGTTTTAAACTCTAATTCAGGACTAAAAAGTAAGTCGGAATATATATTTGATAAGTTTAAAGTAATTTTATTTTTTTACTTATTATTATTATTATTATTATTATTATTATTATTATTATTATTATTATTATATTATTATTATTATTATTATTATTATTATTATATTATGTATTATATTATTATTATTATTATTATTATTATATTATTATTATCGTAGAATATTCAGTATCTTTGAAACCTGAGATGTAAAAGGCTTTGGCCTTATATTTGTAATATTCGAAAAAATGAGATAAGATAGCATATCAAGTGTTTCTTTCGAAAAAATGAGATAAGATAGCATATCAAGTGTTTCTTTCTCTCAAAACTCCTTATAGAGTCATAACGTTATTGGATCATAAAGTGGTAGAAGGTGATCCTCTGTATTTTAAAAGTGTTTTAAAGTAATATTTTTAAAGTTGTACAGCTATCTGAATGAATTAACAGATATATATCTAATTGATAAATATTGTGGAATTTGAAATATAGATCCGTAAAAGCAATGTCTCCATCGTATATAAAAGACAGCCTGATGGCTTCGAGTATTTTTACATACCCTTGATTTCCTAGGTTCTTATGATGTTGTGCGTATTTTTATGAACTTCGACGAATTACTTTGTACATGTCAACACGCCGAAGCATGGTTAGAGAAAAATTTAAGTCCTATAAAATTTTAAGCCAATGAATACAGTCATCTACGGAGGTGAAGAGAACGATTGTAAGCGACTTGCTTTAAATTTTTATAAACATCTAATACGAATAGCTTGGTATGTTAGAATAAACCTATGGCAAAAGATGTAAAGACAAATTATTTGACTTAATCGGCTTGGTGGATTCTTATTTTTCAATGGTGTGTATACTTCAAGATAAAAAATAGTCCTCGTCCCCAAGTTCGAAAGTTAATGTCCACCTTGCGAAAAATGAGAGACAACAAACGTTTTGGCTGATGGTTAAATGTTACTGTTAACTTTTCAGGTAATATTGCTGTTTCAAGTCATAGTGCTTAAATTTCATATAAAAATATTTGTTTTACCTAAGGTAACTCCTGAAAATATTAATAAATAGATCATTTGAAATCTTATTTAGACATTCGTAAATTCATTTACCAACTCCGAGAACAGTGGAGAGAATCTCATTTAACCAAAAGCTCCTTATAGTGAAATATTTGGCGCGCAGTATAAGCGAAGAACTTTTTAACTTATGTGAATAGAGGATGCTGTTGATGTACTGAAAAATATACTACACGCCATGACTTTATGAGGAAATTTTGAAAAAGTGTGAGGAGAGGGAGAGTGTTAATCTTAAAGACTTAGTAAAGCACTATATATACAAATCTTTTTAATAGAACGTGTAAGAGTAGCAGGCCTTAGTCAAAAAAAGGAATATAATATATATATATATATAATATATATTATATATAATATATTTGAGAGTATAATATTAATTAATATATAATATAATATAATATATATATAATATAAAATTATTTATTCTCATTATCTATTTCATTATTCTGCTAAAATTTTCCCTAATGGGTTTACATTCAATATATATATATATATATATATATATATATATATTATAATATATATATAATATTATATATATATATATTATATTATATATTATATTATATATACCTAATAAATATATAAATTGTATATATTATAATATTATATATATATTCTGCTAATATATATCTAACGTAGTTTATTTATATAATATATAGTATAATAATATATTATATAGGGAACCTTTATAATAAGTTCTAGTTAAAATGTGACGTTTTCCCTAAAAATAAATTCTAACAGAAAACGCTTTATAATTTACTATAATCACATTTTAATCACGCAATAATGCTATATTTTTACAATTTTTTAATAATATAACGTTTTTCGTGTTAAAATTATAATTTTAAAACGAAATAAAAAATATTTATCATAATAAATATGTATCAACAAAAACGAAAGAAAATAATGTAAAAGGAAGAGTCTTTATTTAGCTGAATTCTGCTAATGTCACATTTCCTTCCAAAGCGAATATGTTTGGCGCCTAAGTTATAAAAAGCCAGGGGATAATGATTCCAGTAACTATTTTATGTAGTTGTATATTTTAAAATATAATATTGTAAACACAATGTTGCAAATGTTTAATAAATGAAATATGTTTCGTTTTTATATTTTCGACGTTAATGTGACAAGTATTAACATAAAGAATAAAAAATTGGTTTCAAACAATATTAGATATAAAATGTATCTTTTTATTTTTTGTAATGTTAATTCTATGCTATAATAATAAAATATATTTTGTTGATAAACATGAATCTAAAAAAATATGTTAAAATAACTTTCCCAGAGAATACAATAAGTCAATGAAAATCTTGCAGAGATTGTTTTATGTCCTTCCTATTAAGAAATACTTTAAGGAAGAGATATAGGGCCTTAACAGGAATTGAGTGTCCAAGTCTTGGTATCCGGTGGTCGACTGAGGAAGTTAACTGTCAGATAGTTTCTCCTGCCAATAAAGTGGCCTTGCAAGTTCTAGCCTACCAAGAGGCCCTCTTTCTCTCTCTCTCTGGCCTACCAAGAGGCCTTGCAATCTCTGGCCTACCAAGAGACAGCGCAAGCTCTGGCCTCCCAAGAGGCCTCTTCCTCTCCCTCTCTCTCTGGCCTACCAAGAAGAATAACTTGCAAGAAGTTAGTCCTCCTCCACGACTACAAAGAGACCGGGATCTTACCAACCAAGAAGAATAGTTGTTGCTACCCACCTAAAGGTAGAAATAAACGAGTAGTTTGGCAAGTCATCCGTAGAGATAAGTTGAGAATTTTGTTACTCTCCAACCAGCGAGCAAATAGAAGAACAGTTCAGGAATAGGTTCGTCAATAGTGGATACTTCACACCTACAAGTGAAAGGAACAAAAGAGAAGACCCAGAAGAGCACCAAGTCTTCTGTGAACGTCTTCAATTATTCACCAACAATATCACTAGGCCTTCAGCAACCTCCTCTCTCGTATAATATATAATATATATTATATATAATATATTATATAAATATACTATATATATATAAACCTATATAATAATAATATATATAATAAATATATAATAAATATATATATATATTATATATAATATATATATATATATATATATATATATATAATATATATATATATATATATATATATATATTATATATATAATATATATATATATATCTTACATATATATATATATATAATATAATAATATATTATAATATATATAATATATATATATAATATAGGTATAATATAGGTATATATATATATATATAAGCGTATATATATATATTAAAGAGAAATATACATACATACCATATAATAATAAGTTTATAAGGGTATATATACTAGTATATATAGATAAATATCAGAATAATAAATTAAGATATATATATATTATATATATATAAAAGGTAGTATAGAAAAAGCCTATACAATATATAGTGATATAATGTAATGGATCCTCAGTTAAAACAAGAAGATCGGTCATTAGACGTAGAATGAATAAAATCTGGTAAGAATAAGTGGTATTATTACTTTGAATTTAGAAAGTTGCATCAGTGTGTCGTAATTTTGTTCAGCTTTGTACTATATACCATAGGCCTTTATTTACTTTCCTCTCTGATGGGAATTCGAAAATAAGGACTCTGCTCTTTTAATAATTTGCACTGCATTATATATAAGATCTTTGAGGTTAAGACATTGCTAATTGTGTTGTTAAAGGTGCTCTTCCCAAACCCCAGCAGGTATCTGAAATTATCGATCACGGTATTACTCATCCTAATAATGATGTGGTAATAATAATAATAATAATGCAGTCGTAGAAGGCAATGGATTGATCGCTACATTACTTGCGTTCCTTATCGTAATACCAGTAATAAGGCGTTGTTCATATCTATAGAAGACTTCAATCGTGTTCATGATGAAAATGACAAAGAGCATGATATGTGCCATTAGATGTAAAGAATCAGTTGGGAATATCTATGCAGAGGGTTGCGATGAAGAGTACAATAGACTAACTATGGCATTCATATTACATAACATTAAAGCTGTAGATGTACGTCATTGCTGGAGGCCATCTCCTCGTGGAATTTTCAGACCTACCAGTACGCAATGGGTTTCCACCATTCGTCACCGACAAAAATATTTACAGCCCTTAATTAAAATGATGAGAGTTAATTAGCATATCTGATGAATTGATGAATTTGTAAGATAATAAATATAGCCCCATGGCTTATTCGATTGGACTTACGAACGAGTCTATGGTCAACCTTATGATAACAATCTTCTGCATATTTTAACTAATATTAACATTGAGAAATTCTTCGACTCCTTCGGCTATGGGTTTTAACTGATATTAACATTGAGAAATTTACTAAGCTCTGGAAAGAACAAATGACATCTATTGGGGTAGCTTACAGTGAAGAATGGATAAAGATGGCAGGTCGCATTTATACTTACATTACATCGGGAGGGGAAGGTTCGAAAGTTTGGAAACTTATGCTAAATGCCATCAAATTATGTAAATCCTATGACTAATTTTAATTTACTATATACTATATATATATATATATAATATTAGTATATAGTATAAATATAGTATATATATATATAGGTAGTATAGTATATAGTATATAGCGGTATATACGTATAGTGTGATATATAGTATTATATATAGTATAGTATAGTATATAGGGATGTATCAATGCATAGTATATCTATTTATAATTCTAAAATGCATGAGCAGTCTTTTCAGTATATATATATATATATATATATATTATATATATATATATAAATATATATATATAATATATATAATATATTATATATATATATAATATATATATATATATATATATATATATATATATATAATATAGTAACTATATGCTGGAATCACTCCAACTATCAAATGATTAATGAACTTGCATTCATTAATTGGGGAATTAATTAATAGTTACTTTCAACGTAGTGGCTTTATTATTATGAGAGTGAGATGACAAGGACAAATAGGGTTTTTCACCAGATAAATAAATAGGTAATTAAGATGCACAAATCGTCGTTAGCACTATAATAAAATACACAGAACTAACAAATAAGAGATGGCACTGATTTCCTATCCTAAATAGCCTTCCGGCGTTTGGTTTGAACTCACAACTTTCTTAGAGCATCCTCATGCTATGAGGGTTCCTACAATACTCTCGAGCGTTATTTGGTGGCGTCCCTTCTGGGCTCAGGCACCAATCACAGCCCTTGTTTGGCACTCCTTTCTTTGGAGAAAGAAAAGAGGCGCCAAACACTTAAATTTTAAACAATGTACATTATGCAATTATGAAGCAGACCACCAATGATTTAAAGTGATATGCATGAGACTTGCAATAGCCTCTCACAGAGTTGCATACACTCTAAGACAATGCATGCTGTTGTCTCACAAAGATTCCCTATCGTAATTTCACCTTATAATTGGTGGCCTCGAGTGCGAAAAAGGATCTCTGCCTCGGAGAACAGGGGTGAGGCCCCTGTTTCCGACTTCACAGAGATACTTCTCACCCTCCTTCGGATGTATACAAATAAATGCAAAGTAAAGGAAAGGGAAGAACAGGTGAAATACTACTCGGGGAAGGATAAAGAACTTACAATATGAATATTTAATACCATTTATAAACACTTTTGTTCTCGTATTAATTACCATAGCAACGTCTTTAATCTCTTATCTTTCTCAAGAGATATTTACCTCAGTTCCTCATTCCCCTCCTCTATTTCATTTATTCCGAGTTTTTCTTTCGGTCGGGAGGCTCAGGAACGAGGTTGTAGAAGATTTTGACATTTCTTAGATTTTCAACTACCACCTTATCTCCCTTTATAATATGAGCGTTGTTGTTAGTGATCTAATGACTTTTATAGAGGGCCACTGTACCTAGGGAACTTCCAACGTTTATAACGGGGTTTGATTCTTGACCAGTAATATTACTTTTGCATTCTTATTGTTTCGGGGTAAAACACACTTCTATTTTCGTAAATTTGTTCTCTGGGATAACGGTTTTGCCATGAGTCCCGCGCAGTTTTTCAATATAGTTATCATAGGATTTTGGTCCGTCTGGGACGGACGGGTCTAGCAAACCGTCAGGAATGTTTATATCTTGGCCGTACAACAATTTGCTGGGACAGATGCCCGATTCGGAGATGGGGGCGAGCCGGAGGGCGAACAAGACGAATGGTAAAACGTCTAACCACCCTTGGCTCTCCATACCCGGTTCAGCGAGCATTGTTCTCAAACTACTTATAATCATCTTATTAGTTACTTCTATTTTGCTGTTACTGAAGGGCGCGTAACTAGCGGTCGTTGTGTGCATTATTCCCAACAGTTTACACACACTTTCAAATAAATGAGATGTAAAATTTCCACCTTTATCTGTGATGAGGTTGCTGGGAATTCCACACAGCGGGATTAGCTGGTTAATTAACGTTTTAACAACCGTCTCTTTGGTGATATACTTCTAGGGAAACGCCCACACATAATGAGAGTACCTGTCAATGAGGGTTAATAAGTACTTATATCCCCTACAGACAGGAAGTTTTAAGATATCGGCATTTTAAGCTTGAAATTTGTAGGAAACCTCCCTGTATTTCCCGTAAACAGGGTTTATGCTACGTCCGATTTTTCCTATTTGACATTGGGGGCAACTTCTTACGAGTGCTTTCACCCTCTTGTGCATGCTACGAAATACAAAGTCGGCTTTTATAGCCGTGAGACATCGAGAAATACCCAGGTGTCCCTGGAGGTGAGTCATACGAATAATCTCATCTACTCGCTGATCCGGAAGAATGATTCTTGCATAATTTAAAGAGGTATCCACGTAGAGGGAGATCTCATTTTTTTTTAACCAGAATGGTTGTTTCTTTATGATTAAAGAGCTTTTTTCTTTATTTTTAAGTAGTGAATTTATGTATTCGTCTTCTAATTGGTCTTTGCTAATTTCAGCGTAATTAACTTCTTTCCTGAAGCGCTTTATTAATTCCAGATGAGCTTCATTACAACGCTGAATTAAATTTATTCGAGTATTTTCAGTAAAGATATCATTTATTTCATCTAACTTCTTTGGTGGTGATTTTTCATTTATTTGAAGCAATTCTTGTTTCTCCATTTGTATTCTCTCTTTCATTTCTAACCTTTTTGGGTTTAAATCTCCTCTTTTCTCATGAGAAATATTCTCGGAATTTTCTTTGTTTACATTGTGGTTAGTTAAAGGGTCTGCATTTTTAGCCTTTCTTGGAATGTCGACCGCGGCACGTGTGTGGTTTTCTTTTATTGTCTGATGATAACGGGCCTTGAGTGTAGGGGAAATTTCTTCATATTTATAAGCGGTCGGAAGGTTCGAATGTAACTCCACGTGGAGTCGTTTGGAAGCTTTGTTCTGATTGGCCAGTTCGCTGATGGGAGGACCAATCACAGCGTTCGTATGAGAAGGCGTGGTTTTTGGTTCTGTTACTTCGTCAGGAGTTTCAATTTTCTCCTCATTTTGATCAACATTATCGATCTTGTTTATTAACAAATATTCTGCCAGCGGATTGGTCTTTTTCGTGATTAATTCGAAGGAAACTTTGTAACTACCTAATAAATTTAAGCTTCTGATTTCGCGCACATTAAAGTTCTTATCATCATTTGTCCTTTTATATTTATTTATAAGCTCCCGGGACTGGGTTTCTATTTTAATATTCTTATTTGTGAGAAGATATCCGTACTTCTTGAAGACCTTCGTCAGGCAGACTAGCAGTTGATTGGCCTGATCATAATTTCTTTCTGTGGGGGAGAGGACGGAACTATAAAACGCAACTGGTTGGTCGGCTCCGTCAGTAGTGGATAAGATAACTGCAGCTGTAGATACATTTGTTGTATGTATGATAATTTTATAATTGGTGGAGGTGCCTGGATAGGCAAGCACAGAGGCATTTTCAACAGCCTTTTTAGCATCTTCGAAGGCTTTCCGATATTTACTGGAAAAGATCCGACTAAATTTAAAGATTTCCTTTTAATTAAAAATATTTTAGGGGCGCTGTTATTCAGCGAAAAAAAAAAAGCGGAACTCACTGCGGTAAAAACCTATCTTTCCCAGGAAACTTCTTAATTCTTTGATGGTCCTGGGCTTTGGGGTGTCTAGGATGTCCCCAATTTTTTCATGATTCGGTCTCATACCGTTTTCGTTTATGGTATATCCCAAGTAGTCAATCTCTTTTTCGGCAACTTGGCACTTTGCGGGATTTAAGCTGATATGTAGGTATTTTAATCTCTTCAGCACCTTCTCCAGGAGGATTTTGTGCTCCTGTTCTGTCTGGGTGTGGATCAAAATGTCATCCATATAGGCTTGAGTATTTGGGAGGCCTTGTATGACTGTGTCAATGTAAGCTTGAAATATGAATGGGGAGGAGACATACCCCATCGGAAGGCTCCTGTAGGTGAAGGATCCGACGTTGGAGGTGATGGTGAAGTACTTCTGCGAGTCGGGGGCCAATGGCACCCCGTAAAATGCTTGGGTTAAGTCGAGCCTTGTGTATAGACGGCTCCCCTGCAGGTTTGATACTGCATCCTGCAGGTGCGGGAGTCCATAGGTTTGTATCTCCGCCCTTTTGTTCAGCTCTCTAAAATCGGAAATTATTCTGACTCGATTTCCGCTTTTTTCCAGAACACTCATGGGAAAAGACCAGGGGGAATTGCTGCGGCGTAGGACTCCTGTGCTACTAAGTTGTCATTTTCTGCTTTAAGTTTGAAGCATAGAGTTTGTGAGGTACCCTCCTTTGGTTCTATCAAGGAGATTGGAGGTCCTGGATGTTGGCTTTGAAGGGTAGCGTTGGCCTATTCTATAATACTTTTTCTGGGAATAAAAAGCTGGCTTCTTCGTCAGAAGTTTCTTGGCCGTCCTCACCTATTAAGGCTGTGCTCATTCTCTATTTTTTATTTTGTATTTTTCAAAAATTTCGTCCCACCGTTTATTTGTTTCAATTTTATATGGTGGTTTTCAGGGAGATAGGGGTTTACAAATAACTCTGAATACTTCAATAATATATCATTAAAATTTTTAGAACTAGAAGGAATAGTTACTGAGGCAGGAGGAGGAAGAGAGAGAGAGAGATTGGAGGAGGAAGAAGCATGCGCATCATTAATATTGAAATTCATATTCCTACTCAATTTTAAGGTATTATTTGTGACTGAGTCTTTTAACAAATCATGTTTAAAATCAATGCCCATCTCAAAATTCTTTAAAAAAGATAACCCTAAAATGTTGGTGCTTACATTAGCCACACAAAAAGTATCCCGATATCTACGTCCCAATCCCAGATCGATTTCAATATCTTTAACATCATAAATAGCAATTTTTGAGTTGTTGGCAGCAAGCATGTATCCTATAGGTGCTTTGTGATGGTCATTATCACCTGCTATCAGGACATTCCTAACGGAACCGCAATCTACCAAATAATCGATCTTATTTAATGTGTCATAGACTATATACAAGGTCAAATTGTCAATCTTGCAAATCCTTTTGTCTCCCTCAACATCGGCTGTAACAGTCTTACTACTAAAGTAGTGATCGTCAACAGCTCTTGAATCAGTCGGGTCTGACAAAATATTTGCTTCATTGCTTCCACTTCACTTGTATTTGTCCTATAACACCCCTTCACTAAGGAATTTGATTTAAAAAGACTATCCCACATGCAAGGGAACTGACAGTAAGTATAAAATATTATCTTGGTACATTTACCCATATAATTGAAACAGCTGTTTCAGACTCTTGTTGACATCTTTTCTATTTAAATGTAACATTTTTTATATTGATGTTATTTTATTAACGACTACTACTATTTATTTTTAAATTTTTTAGAGTTCTTTAAGCAAAAAGCGATCATCGCATTCCTTGTATCATTTTTGTGACTTGACCATAGGTTCATACTGATAAAGTTTATTTATTTGTTCTTTTTTTCAATTTATTTGTTATTTTTAATGGGATTTATATTTTCCACTTAATAAATTTAAATTGTTTCTATATTTTGTTTCATCTTCAATTTTCTTATCTCTGTTAATATTAATAAATATTTCAATTGTTGTTATTATTATTATTATTATTATTATTATTATTATTATTATTATTATTATTATTATTATTATTATTATTATTATTATTATTATTATTATTATTATTATTATTATTATTATTATTATTATTATTATTTTAGTAGTAGTATAGTAGTAAAATTTTCACTATTTTTATTGATTCGGTTATATTATTAGGATTGGTATAATTTTTATTTAATTCATCAGCACTATAATTTTGTAAGTTTATTTCATTATATTCATCACTGTTTGTAAGATGGTCATTTATCACTTGGATAGTATTATGAAATCTCACTTTCCTGTTGTGAGTAGCATTTTTATGGCTGCTGTTAGATGGTAAATTTCGCAGCCTCTTTAGCAGTTTCCCGACGATGATGGGACATTTGGTGTAGCATTTCTCTCGTTATTACTATATATTAATGGGTACATAGGACACTCATTACTCTCACATTTGTAGGCCTTGAAGAGATAGCGAGAATGATAAAAACATAATTGGTTTACGGCGTTATTAAATGCCTTACTATAACCATTGGCATCTGATCCTGAGTAGCGTGACCTACTTTTGTCGCGTGTCCTATTTCCTCTCTCAGCTGTGTCTGGTTGGCCTTTAATGAACTGCTGCAGTGGGCGAGCGAGCTCATTCACAGTCTTCGGGAGTTCAGCCATCTGGCGTGACATCTGGCATTCACCGCTGTGCCCAGCTTCATGTTTTCGCTCTTGGTTCGCGCGCGCTGAAGAGGTGGTAGGAGGATGTGCTGTTTCTGTGCGTGTCTGTTCTGTTAGGCACAGAAGTTTAACAGAACTCCCAAGGTCTGTTTCATCGTTTGGTTGCTTGGTATTTCTTCCCTTTCGAAAACAAACGTTCGTAAGATTCCATTCTGCAACACTACCATCCCTCTGCAGGTCATTTTCTTCAGCGCAGGGAATTAGACTGACATATCTGCACATTTTGGGCATTTGCTCCAAGAAAGAGATCGATGGCCAAATTTAGGGTTGTGTTCTACTAACACATCGAAGCTTTTGTTCCCCAATACCCCTTGACTCGAATGGGAAAGAATTCACATTGGCAAATTCCTCGGTCTCATGCCCTGTTTGAGACAATCCCGGATTCTGTTCTTATAGGCGGGAAGGTAAAGAACTTCCTCGATATTTTTCTAATAGGCAGACGCGATAAAGCGTTATTTTGGAGAGGGAATGTAATTTTTGTAGCCAAAAATTAGAGTGGGCAAAATTGTCCCATGGAAGACGGAAGGCTCGTGGGTGTCTTCTATGTGATTTAATTTGAAGATCGTTGTTGTAGCACTTAGCCAATTTATGACACATCATAAGGGTCAAAGGTTGGTAACTGACTTGATGTTAGTTGACTGTATGTTTTTAACGGTGAGTCGGTATCAGGACGCCTCGCCCTTTTTCTTGTTGGTCGGCGAAAGATTGTGGCGTGTTTTCCAACCCCGGCCTCGATGACGAATACAATGGGCTGGCGTCATCATGTGCGGTGCATTCGTTAGGGGGAGGACGGAGATTCCCCTTATTTCCCTTTTGTGACTTCTTTGTTTGAGTCCTAAGCGTCAGCTTGGATACCATTTCTATGGTCTTGTTGTTACTCTGAACTTTGAGTCACTTTGTTTAGGCGTTCGTTAAGGGCCGTTTGTGGTTTTAAGCCTAATATCAGAGCTTGATTTTGAACTCTCAAATTTTTCGAAATAGCAAACGGTTTTTTCTGTTACTATCCGAATTGTTCTAATAACGACTTTGCTTTCTTATTTCAAAATGAGGTTCAATTAAGAATCGCTTATTCTTCACGTTATTATTAATTTTGACTCAAATAATTTATTTAATTTGTCCAAATATCACTCTTTTAAGCACTTAATTAAATACGAGAAAGTAACGGATTTTTTTTTTTTTTTCAATTTATAACGTATCTGACTCCAAATTAGAGGTTTTAGCCCCCTGTTGCTCCTGGGTTACAGTGATGTCTATGCCGAAATCACTTCGGCTATCAAATGATTAATGAACTTGCATTCATTAATTGGGGAATTGATTAATAGTTACTTTCAACGTAATGGCTTTATTATTATGAGAGTGAGATGACAAGGACAAATAGGGTTTTCATCAGATAAATAAATAGGTAATTATTAGGCACAAATCGTCGTTAGCACTATAATAAAATACACAGAACTAACAAATAAGAGATGGCACTGATTTCCTATCCTAAATAGCCTGCCGGCGTTTGGTTTGAACTCACAACTTTCTTAGAGCATCCTCATGCTATGAGGGTTCTTACAATACTCTCGAGCGTTATTTGGTGGCGTCCCTTCTGGGCTCAGGCACCAATCACAGCCCTTGTTTGGCACTCCTTTCTTTGGAGAAAGAAAAGAGGCGCCAAACACTTAAATTTTAAACAATGTACATTATGCAATTATGAAGCAGACCACCAATGATTTTAAAGTGATATGCATGAGACTTGCAATAGCCTCTTACAGAGTTGCATACACTCTAAGACAATGCATGCTGTTGTCTCACAAAGATTCCCTATCGTAATTTCACCTTATATATATATATATATATATATATAAATATATAATATATATATAATATATATATATATATATATATATATATATATATATATATATATATATATATATATATATATATATATATATATATATATATATATATATATATAATTTAATAAAGAAACATCATTTCAGAAAAATTATTTACATAACGTGGTAGTATTTATATTTTAAATGTTTTAAAATGAAAACTTTTTAATTTTCCTGATAATCCTATGTTCCATATACGATATTTTATACAATGAGGTTATTTTCACAAAGTTTGTACAACAGGCTTGTTCAATATAACTTTATTAGATTAAACAATGGATCACAGATGATAGGGAGGGGTCGGGTGTGTGGTTGACTAGAGTTTGATCAATTGATTTATTGATATTTTAAATAAAAAAAGAATAAAAGATTAAGTCACGATTTAAGGTGTTTTTAACAACTTAATGTAAGGTTTATACCAAAAACTTAATTTTTAGGTTAAGTTATGCAAATAATAAAGTAAAAATATGTACTTTATTGAACCTAAAGCAGTAAATCAATAGAGCAGTAGCCCATGACCGGTTGAGCTGGGGGGCTGTTGTGAGGCATTTCAGGTACTGCTTTATTTGCTTACTTCCCTTGAGTCTATAAAGTGCGTATTTTTAATGTTAAGTTATACAAATAATAAAGTAAAAATATGCACTTTATTGACCCTAAAGCAGTAAGTCAATAAAGGAATGGCCCATCGACGGCTAGGAGAGGGCTGTTGTGAGGCGTTTGAGGGACTGCTTTATTGACTTACTGCCTTAGGGTCTATAAAGTACATATTTTTTTTTTTATAAAATATTTGTTTTAGTAAAATCTTACATTTTTCAGTTAAAACATAAAATGTTTTTAATAATTTTTAAAGTATAATTTAAACTTAAATAAATAAAAGCAAAAATAAATGAAAAATGTAGATATAAACTACAAGTTTTAAAATAAATATCAAAATTTAAATATTTCATCATGAAAAAGAATTATATTAGTTTACGTCAGCCTAAAGAAAATATGATTTGAGGCTGATACAGTGATCATCTATGTAAGTATTTTTTATTAAATCAATTCGTTTCATTTTTAAAGGTAAAATCTCTTTTCGGGTTCGGTCCCCATATTGTGTGGGTGTCTTAAAATTTCAGACTCCTCAGGAATTTATCCTTTATCATTTCATTACATATGGAGTGATGTAACATACATTAGACAGGCCAAAGGCAAGTTTTTCTTCAGGGGTCTTACACCCTAGGGGTTGCTAGACTACCCGAAGTAGAAACCGACCGGGGCCCCGGCCCCGGCCCCGGCCCCGGCCCCGGCCCCGGCCCCGGCCAACCCCGGCCAACCCCGGCCCCGGCCAAAAATCAGGAAAAACCGGGGTTTTCTACCGGGGTTAACTGTAAATTTACACTAAATAATAGAGGGTTAAATCAAACAAAATAAAAAATATATATTTTAATTCCATTACTCCTTTGTTATAAATTGATGCAAAATATATAAACATACCTAAATCTAATCAATTTTTTTTGTATTTACTATGATTTCAAATTAAAATTGAGGCCAAATTATAATTTTTCTGAGTTTTAACAAAAATATTCGAAATTTGATATATCACACGAATTCGGAAAAAGGAAATAAATATAATTGGTTAAAATATTAATTGTAATTTATTTATTTAATTGAATTAAATATATATAATATATATATTATAAATATATATAATATATATATATTATATATATATATATATATATATATATATATATATAATATATATAATATATATTATATATATATATATATTATAATAATATTATATATATAATATAAAATATATAATATATATATATAATATATATATGTATATATATATAGTATATATATTAATATATACTTAAGAAGAAGCCCTTGGATTCTTTTTTAGTGTTATGCTTTAGTGTCATTTCATTTTATTACTAAATGTACACAAATTAAAAACATTGTTAAAGACACTTTTTTTTTAATAAATGAAATAAATTTTAAAAAGGAAAGCTAATTTTCGTCCCGCCACGCGAGACCTCTTCACTAAGAAACTGGATTTCTTTCTTGAGATTCATCAGTTCAAGTGTGTTTCAGTTGGTCTGCAATTTCCTTCATGGTGTTGTTGAAATATTTGATGTTTTCAGATATTCTTTTGTATAAAACTAATCTTAACTTCACCGGGATGCTTATTTTATGTTACTATTATAAATGCAATAAGGATTCCATATGATTTTCCGATGGTTCGTGTGATTGATATTTCTGATCATCTGTATATTGTTTTATTGATATTGATAGAGTGCCTGTGTTACGCCTATGACTTGTTAAGCTAATTTATGCTGTCTCTTGTGCAGTCATCTGTATGTTTGATTTTTTCTTCTTTGCAAATCTATGGTTTCACCTATATATGTTTTATTGCAAGTATTGCAGAGGATGTGATTATACAGCTTTGGGGGAGATTTCCTTTTGTTTTGGGGGTTTGAGAGTGTTTTTTAAGGTGATGTTATTTGATGAAATGAGGGCTAATATTTTTGTTAATATTTGTTTTAACGAATATAGATTGGCAATTGAGGAATTGGTAAAAATGAGGTGTTGCTATTTTCTGGGGGAAAGGTGCTATAGTATCTTTTTTGCTTTGTTAAATACTTTTTGTGATGAAAAAACTCAGGATAGTAAAGTGGTTTTGTAGTTTGTGGAGTATTTTAGTTTTTCTTGTGCTAGAAGAGGGGAAAGAAGCACTATACGAAAGGCACGGAGAATAGAGATGACAGAACAGCTAATTTTGTGTTGGGGAATGATTAGAATAGCCAATGTATATAGTTTGGTGCGAATGTTGGTTTTCTATATATAGTAAATTGCAAGTGATTGTTATTCCATGTGATTAAGGTATCGAGGAAGGGGATAAAGTTGTTGGAAGGCATTTCTATCGTATACTGAACTGAAGATGAATAGAGTTAATATAGTTTAGGACATCATTTAGGGTGGTGTTGGTGAGGGAGGGGGACAAAAAATTGTCTCTACATATCTAATCCAAACTATTGTTTGATAATAAAGGGTGGGTAATAATATCGATAAAAATTCTGTTAGTTTCCCAGTATATATTGTTACTGGTTTGGGAGACAGTGGGATTCTCATACTCAGGCCGAAAGTTTGTTTGTAATATTTGCCATTAAAATGAAAGAAGTTATGTTGTAATGAGAGATTAATGAGCTGTTTTAATATATGAAACGGGAAGGCCAATCTCTCATTACAACATATTTAATTTAATTTTCATCCTAAGTTTTAAGACTTTCAGTGTTTTTGACTTACATTTCTAATTTTAGCTAGCCCCGGCCCCGGTCCCGGCCCCGGCCCCGGCCCCGGCCCCGGCCCCGGCCCCGGCCCCGGCCCCGGCCCCGGCCCCGCCCCGGCCCCGGCCCCGGCCCGGCCCCGGCAAAAATTCCCCCCCGGTCGGTCCCTAACCCGAAGTAACATGAAACTATCAAATTAGGAATCTATGAAGTCGAAAAAATGTGAAATGATACCAATATTGGGATGTTAAACGAATATATGTTTAGTCAGCACCACACCCCACCTGTTCCGTCTTCGACAACTGTGTAGGGATCCGTATCACTAACTTGTTCTTATTCCTTCTCCATTCTTTCTCCGGCTTCTTCTCTTTTATATTTCATGTATATCTCCTTTATTTCTTCCTTTTCCTCATGAACCCATCCTTGAGGATGCTAAAACCCCCAAATTCGAGTTCTAGGGGTCCGACAACATAGGTAAAGATACCTTACTCAGTCTGTTACACGTTTGTATACAGATTTTAACTTTGATACCGTCAAAATCTTCTGTGCAAGGCACCGCGGAATGTACTCTCACAGTCTCAGGTTTCTTGCGCCTTCTTCATCCTTCCTCCATCTTCTCTTATGCATTCACTTTGTCGCTCCTTTATTTCTTCTTTCATTTTTTTCAGGGAACACAATCTGGGGGTCTTCAAACACCCTTGAATGTGCCGAAACCCATAAAATCGACTTCTACGGGTTGGTTAACATGAGGATAGAACCTCGCTAGTTTTATTATACGTTTGTATAGAGATTTCAACTCTGACTCCGGCAACGGCTTCGGTGCAGTGCCCTGCAGCATGAACCAATTCAGTTTCGGAGCTCTCCCAGGCTTCTGAATCATTCGATAATACATGTTAGCAACTTATTTTCCACCTAACCTCTGCCACATCCAAGTTTGGGGCTCAGTTCTCCCCTTTGGATGGGTGTAGCGGCATGAAACCATGGAGCAAGAAAGCTGGCACTATCAACTATATGTGTGCTCCAAGTTTAAAAGCTATCCAATGTCTCTATTCCTTTCAATTAGGGAGAACATAATTATATATATATATATATATATATATATTATATATATTATTATATAGATATATATATATATATATAATATATATATTTAATACTATATAAATAATAATATAATATAAATATAAATAATATATATATATAATATATATATAATAATATATATTAATATATATATATAAGTACAAAAGTGCAAAGAGATGGAAATGTCGAAATCCGAGAAAATGGCAAGTTCTTATCTCCCTTGGGCGATAAAAGCCTATGAATATAAAATTAAAAACATAAGCATCGAGAAATTTAGCTCAGGGAACTAAGACTCCACTGAAACGTCATAAAGGACGATGTTTCGAATTCGACTTCGTACATTTTGCTGTATAGGCTCATAACTTGCGCAAACATATTATTATTTAAAGCTGAAGCTAATTTAATTTAAATACAAATATATCTAAAACATCAACTAAAGTAAATTGAATATATATAATAATATATATATATATATAAATAATGATAATACATATAAATACATTATATATATAGCATTCAATATATATATAATATAAATAATATATAAAATATATATATAAATATATATATAAAAAATATATAATATATATGATATATTATAAATTATATATAAAATATAATATATATATATATATATATAATATATATAACTATATATATATATATATATATATATCTTAAACAAAGAGCATAAGTGAGAAGGTAAAGAATTACTGCCCTCTCCGGCATTGAACCACCGCGTGTTAATAATGGTATATATATATAATATATAGAAAAAA